>JAVSBS010023653.1:193592-231618 GCA_033124195.1 Coracias cyanogaster | reverse complement strand
AGAGATGCTAGGAGAAAGGTTGGACTTGATGACCCCGGAGGTCCTTTCCAACCATAACGATTCTGTGATTCTGTGATAGCGAAAAGGCTTTGTCCATATTTTACAATTCCTTTTTTCTTTTTTAAATTATTTCTCCACTTGCAGCAGTTTTTGGGTAACCCTGCTGCCCTCCAGTGTGCCAGAAGTGGAAGAAGGGCACATAATGTGAAGAAATTGGTTGTTTTTACAGGCAATGCCCCCCACAAGCTTACCAACTAGTTATTAATTATTACAGAATATCTGTATAAAAATGGCACCAAGCCTGACTCTTTTTTAAGGAAGAAGGATGCATTTAGGATCCTTTTGGCCCCAATTTGCTATTATTTTTATAGTCAGTACTGGTCTAATAGGTTGGCATTTTAAAAGCTAGAGTTCATCTAGATTCAGTAGGTTTTGGGTACACAGCTCCAGTCCAGATATGTAAGGCACTGAACTGATTAATACACAGGAAGATGCAATATGCCAGCTTTAGAAAAATTACAGAGGTTTTTCATATGATCTAGAAATCGGAATATTGTAAACTTAGCCAATAAATCCACTGGGTCTGGGATCATATTTTTTTTATGTGGGGGTACATCAAGACACAAACTGGTCAATGATTAAAGTCTTTCAGTTCTGTTAAATATTTTAGACATTTTTTAAAACTTTTTTTCAAATTCATCATGAGCATCTTTTTTTCTAAACATAATTAATTTAGAGTGAGAGTTTCCTTAGAGTACTAAAAACAATGAACTTACAACAAAGCTCCTACCTTAAAGGAGGTATTGATACAAGTCATATGCTGCTATTTTAATGGTATTTCCATGTACCATGACTGAAACCAAGAAAGCACAAGATTTCCATTAAACTACTATTTATGTGTTCATTCTTTAAAAAAAAAAAAAAAAAATCAACACCAAAAACCAATAGTCCTAGTTGTGATCTCTGCTTAACAGAAAATGAGACTGCTCACCATGTTAACAGCAAAAGAGAGAGAGAACAAGAGTGTATCTATTCGTTATTTATGAGGAAAAGAAGATAAATTCTGTTGCCACAGTTGTTCTTCATTAACAATTTATGTGGTTTATACTCATTATTTGTAGCACAAAGGTGATGTTACTTTGGTAATATTTCTATCACACAGGAGCTGGTTTAGTTCTTACAAGTGCTCCTCCATTAATAGAGCCATAGAAGTCAGTTATGGCATTTGAGTGTATAAACACTCAATGGGGAGAATAATTAGAAATTTTTAAGACCCAGTTTTCCACTGGCAGACTTGCCATCATTTCTCATTTCTATTTTGAGGTGACAGTGCCCTCCTGTGGTGCTATTTTTTTTTATTTGCTTTTTTCCTATGTATACTCCATCCAGAAAGATGGACTGGGTAAGGTTTCCCATATATAAACAAGTCATTTGTTTATGTACTTGTTTATATGAGTATATTTTGAAAAAAGATTCCATTTCTATCTATATGTACATATGTTCTCTAAACAAAGTCCTTGCTCTTTTCTGTATGGTTTCTGTGTAAAATTAGGAGAGAAAAACGCACTGGGAATCTGGACAGCTGGTGCATGTCTGGGTCTGTACGAACCATGTGGCTGCTACTGGTTGCGCTAACAAAATTGTGCTTATTAGTGATCATCTAAATATTGACCTACATTAACCCTAGTTGTTAGTCATTGGATCAGTCCTTAGAGAACAAATGATGGTCTGAAATTTTGGTAGAGTTCAGCTCATAAAATACTCTTCTTTCTTCTTTTTTTTTGTCGGCAGTTTCACAAATCCATCTAGTAGAGGAAAACTTCAAGTTCTAGAAAGCTCTAATAAAGATATTTGGTAGCATTTTCCTGCCAATTATTGATTCATCATCAGTATTCTCCTATATAATTTTTTTTCTCCACAGATTTTTACATTTTAGGCATAAAAAGCACTAAATTCTAAACATACCAAAATTACTAAAACACACATTGATTTTCATACTACTAAACACTGGCAAAAACATTTAAGGTAACCAAATACACAAGGAAAATACTGTTCAGACCCTGGGAAAGAACACATCCAGTTCCTGGGGGAGAAGAGATCCATGATGAAGCTCTCTGACACCATAGAGCCAGTATCAGGTGAGGAGCTCATGTGCTGCATACTTTCAGCACACAGGGAAATTTTAGTAGTGGACTTGAACAAAAAAAGTTTGAGAAGAACTGAGCCACCTCTATCATCCCTGTTTTTCCTATGAGAAGGACAGAGTGGTGCATAGCTTTCTAAGAAACAGATAGCACAGGGCTCTGTCAGAATAAAGACTTCTTATAAACTATCAAAAAACTTTTTATGTCTATGGACACATGTCTATGGGTACACTGGTTGGTTTCCAAAACTGTTGACTTAGCCAAGAATTTTTTTCATGGAAATGCCAACATGGAAAAAGACCAGCTCTTCTTCACCTAATTGAGTTTCCCTGATCAAAACTCCATATATTTAGCAGAAATGAGACAGTGAATTTTCTCCACTCCAAAACTATCTATGAGAATGAACTGAAATGACATGTACAAATAACTTGACCAGGTGGCCAACAGGCAATTTCTGAAGCTCTTATGCAGTTATTTTAATAATTTAAATCCAGCAGTGTTTTAAACAACAGAAGACAGAACCTTATAATAGTAAGCGTGAGACAATCTCAGCTGTAAGTGTTGCTACCTGAACTATAATTAAGACACCAATTTCCTGTAATGTTAGAAAGCTGTTCTTTCTCTAGTATTTGTACTAGCTTCCAAATCACTTCTGAGTACAAATTAGAGGCTTGTTTCCCCAGTACCTTACACTTTGCACAGTCACTTAAACATGCATAAAGAAAGTACTAATGGGTGTAATTTCCCATTCACTTCACACAGGTATAAATGATTCCACAACCAAGAAGCAATGAAGGATCGCACCCACTGTGCTGATTAAATCAGTTAAGTGCAGTGTACATCCCCCCGGCTATGCTTCCTGGCACAACAAATTCCTTCTATTGAACCTTTGGGACTTAAGCCAGGACGTATGCACAGATGGTTCCTCAAATCAGGGATTCACTTCTCCTACTGTCTAACAGAGCCTGAATCCTGGTATTCAAATTACTGCACTACACAAGTGTATGGTAGGAGGAGCTTGCTGATTTTGAAAATTCACATAGGCTACTCTGAGTCTGTGTAAATTAGGATGGCAGAGGACTGTTAGAAATAAAACCTTTTGCAAAGGCTTACTAAGGTCATGACCACTGGATACTGATCGTATGCACTTTTCAAAATATCTCCTACTCTTGAAGTGACTTAAGGCCCATGGACTTTCTCTGTGTGCAGCAGGGATTATGACCACTGAGAGAAATCTTCAACTTCCCATTTAGAGTAGCAATATATGAAGCTGCCATGGCTCAAGCCAGAATCCTGCCCTGCATCTCATCATCTTCTAAAACATAATTGGCAGGAGAAAGCATTTAGTAGAAAGCATGGTACACGTGAGGATAAAATTGGATAGAATTTTCTGTGGTTTAAGTACCTGTCACTGAAGAAACTGATTAACTGGTTATCACATCTTTAGGTGAAGACGACTGTGTCTATCTGTATATACAAACAGATTAATACAGAGGAATAGGAGAAATCCATGTATTCATACAGATAGAGAGAGAGAGAGATGAGGTCTAAGTATATTAAGAATTACTTATTATGCTCTTCAATGTAATAAGATTAATTTTTCCAGGGAAATTCTGTATTTCTTTAAAAATTGAAAATTATGTAGGTATTATTTTCTAGACACATGTAATAGTTATATATACCCTAAAAAGGGTGGTAGGAGTGTAAGGTCTCTGGTAAAAGGCGAAGTAATCCAACATCATCTAATTAGGGTGCCAAATGTTAAGTACTTAAGCATGTTGTCTTACAAAGATACTGCCAGGTTGCATTATCATTAATTTCTAGAAAAATCCAAAAATATATTAGCTTTCCAAACAGCAATCTGGCAGTCTGAGAATCTTTCTTGCTGCAGTAGACAATATTGGATAAACAGGACAAGAGCTAAGGAAAAGAGGATGAAGTAATAATTAAAAGATTTTCAATTTGTCAAGTGAGAGCTAATGAGTGACACTGTGCTTAGGATGAAGTCTGGCCATTTTTTACTAACATAATGCCTTAGTTTGACAGCTTCATGCAGGCATCACATCAGGAGTGAAAAATCACCTCAGGCACAGAGATAATCTGAAAATAACAGAGAATATTTAAGATGGTCCCAGCTGAAGAGCAGAGAAGTCCATGAGCAGAGACAGAAAAAAAACCAATGTGGATAAAAAGAGGGTTGGGGCAAGATCCCATCATGAAAGGTGTGATTAAAGCAAAGCGCTATCAAGTTCCTGTTCCACAAAGGATTTAATGCATCTTACATTTTGGATCTACGGGTTGTGACAACCGATACTAAGTCCTAAATTGCACATCCTTGGTCTTGCATTCATTGTATGCTCAGAGTACTTTTCTAACGCAAAATCTCAGAAGGTCTGCTGTTATATCGTACCAACATCACTTATGTAAACTAGGCAACACCAGCAAGATGCTTCTCTGGAGCATCCCACCACTTTGTCCTGTTTTCCTTAGTGCTTTCTTTACAATTGCTCATATTACATCAAGGCCAGAAGAGATATTCAATACATTACAGAATTATTGGCTTTCACGGTCTTGACATTTCCAAATTTATTTTTAGTATTCTCACTCCTACCTTGAAAAAAAATCATCAGTACTTCAAAAAATCCCAACCAAGCAAGGTAAGAAATAAACCAGACACCTCTCCATGGCTTTAACATTATTCCTTTCATTAGTAAGACTCTCTGAAATAGTAGAATTTACTCCAAAATGCAACAGTGTCTGCAGAACTAGCAGGCTTTCAGATTAGAAAGCAGCATGTAATTTAAAAGAATTTACACATTCATTAGTGATTCTTCACACTGGTCAGCGCCACACTGCCTGGCAAGCTATAGTTGTCACTGAAGGTTTTACTTCCTCTGATTTAATTTCTCCATTAGTAGAAGCTCATATAAAGTATATGTAGTCTCTTATTTCCTTGAGTTTTCAGTAAAATGTTTCCAGTTCTACAAGGCATGAAAAATAGGGTCTGCCAGAATAATTCTGTAGACTTTGTCTACAAATATCAGGAGTTGATACAGTGTCTCCTTCAGATATCATTCAGGAGCAGTTGGGATTTTTTTTACAACATATCCATTAGGAAAGGAAGTCTGCATAAAGGACACTGCAACAACATTTGTGAGGGTTGAATATGGCTTTTTTAACTTTTTGGAACATGTTAGCAGATATATGGTATTTCAAAACATTACTGGTTAAGAAGACCAGTGTTGTGTTCAATGAGATATAAACCACTCCCACCTGGAGTGTCTCCAGTTTGCATAGCAAATACCTTGTCACAGGACACTGCTGGTGCTCTATGGAGATGGATTGTCCTCTGATGTGCATCTTTGAGATGACAGAATTCAAACTAATGTTTCACTACTTCTGAATGGCCCAAGGCTTTTACAAGTTAGTTAACATTTTTAAAGATCCTATGCATTACATTTTGAACCAAAAATAGTTTTATTTTAAAATAATGCATAAAATATTATGAAAATATTATTGTGGTATAAATAAAAAAACCACTGTATACAAAACACTCCTTGCATTAAGGGAAAAATTCAAACAAGTCTCCATGGAGACCAGATGATCACCACCAAGCTTTCTAGAAAAACCATGATAAAATAATGTAGGTAGAAATGGTCTATGAAATGGAAGGTGTGAGGATACTCAATGTACCCATATATGTATCTCCATACTGTATCCGTACCACCATCTGGCTTGGTTTGCATACACTGTTACTGAAAAGGACAATGCATGAAGTCTTTGCACTATACCTTGGTGGAGGTTATCTGGTTTATCTGTTTGGTTTCTCAGAACAGGTACTGAGTTTTGGATTTGATGCTAATACCACTAAGAAAGGGCTGGTTTGTGTACTAGATTCTGATATTTTCTGTTCCTTTGAGTATAAGATCCTACAAGGCAAGAGTGCTAGAATTATCAGAAGAGTTGGGCAAAAAGAACTGGCTACAGAACAAAAAATATGGAGAAAGTAGTTACCTAGGATCTGATATATCTACTCCAAAAGAGTTTATAGCAGTTATAGCTTCAGAAAAAGCAGCAATAACAGAAAGAAAACACTTGATTTTTTAAAAAACTTCAATTCTAAGCTAATCTTTTGTACCCTTTTATGTTCTCATCTATGTCTGGGTTTATATTTCTGGTAATTTTTTGTCTCATTAAAGTAATATAATCATACAGCATGAAAACAGACTTTTCCTTAAAAGTCTGCATGGAAGTATTACAGCTACCGCTTAAAGTAATCTCTACCATACCATAGCAGGAAAAAAACGAAACAAAACAAAACAATTTTCAAATACCAATGCTATTAGTAGTGTATGAAGGTGAATGAATAACAAAAGTTAACTCCCCAAACTGACAAAATAATCACTTCTCAGGAAGATAATACATGATCCAGAGAGATGAAGAATTAGTCATACTGTAATTTTATGACTTCAATTTTACAGTGTTCTTGATCAAGAACAGTTGCATTTTTTGGTTTGAGGGTTTTTTTGGTATATGAAGGGCATAGACATGTAATGCAAACTTATCTGTGAATTAAGAGGATAATCAGACTGTAGTTATTAAAATTGGTTGTTCATATTCAGCCATATGTCCTTGTAAACCACAAATATATAATTTGGTTTTTAAGTTTTTGGTTTAATTATAACATAATATAATTAAATCAAAACCAGTTAATCCCTGGGATATGGACATTCACACTGAAAAAAATAATATAACGAATATATGCAAATGTAACAAATATAACAAAGAAGCACCAGCTGAAAAATTATCTCTGAAGTTTCTTCTGTGACCAGGTTCAAAGGGAATTTTCTGGGGGAAATTAAAATTTTAATTATGCCTGAAAACAGAGAACTCAATGTTAACTAAAGGTACTGATCTAAGCAGAATACATATTCGCCACAGAGTCTCTTTGATAATGCTGGAAAACTATCGCACTGTAAATTTGCAAATCCTATTCTATTTCAGTATAAGACTTCTCTGGACTGCATTTCACTGAATTGCAATGAAGTCTTTTGTAGCCTGGGGTTTTGTAGTTCTTTTACAATCAAGATTTCCCAGGAGTACTTTAATCTGAAGTAAAAGGGGAGAACTATTTTTTTTAGTTTAGAAAAAATACATCAAAAACTGAAGCTCTGCTGTATTCCTGAACCCAGATGGAATTACTTAACAGTTTGAGAGGGCAAAAAGCCTGGACAAAGAATGGCAAAACTATTGAATGAGGATGATGTGTAATGCACACCAGAGTAACATATAGCCTGGCTTTTTTTGGCACTTAGGAGATGTGGGTTCAAATCCTTTTAGAGGAGATACTACAACAGAAGATGTGCAGGCCAATAAAAAATTAATTATTGACACAGCCTAGCCCTGAAGAATAGTGGAGAACATGAATCATTTAGAAAGTACATCTGAAAGCATGCATTATTTGAGAGCAGAGCTGAGAGCATGCTAACAGGGACAGCATGGTGACTAGAGGTTTGCTGGACCACCACCACCACTCACTCAGCTGCTGTAGGAGGAACAACTTGGGTCAAAAGAAGTCTGCTGTGCTATGCAAGGGAGATTACCCTTGAAATGATAAAGTACAAGTTACCTAAGTGAACCTGCAAGACTGTTTACTCTCATGTTCTGGAAAACCAACCAGTTCTTGAGCTATACCAGTGTTGAAGAATATGTACACATGTATTTGCCATCAGTATATCTGGTGAATCAGTTTAATATATATACCCTGGACACAGAATAGAGAAGCCTTAGCTATTATATAGAAATTCCATGTTAGGTTTTTAACATATTATTCTCTCAATATGCTTTTATTTTACAGGGGACTATGTAGTCATGTCTGTTTACTTTAACCTGAGCAGAAGAATGGGTTACTTCACTATTCAGACCTACATTCCCTGCACACTTATTGTTGTGCTGTCCTGGGTCTCGTTCTGGATTAATAAGGATGCAGTTCCAGCCAGAACATCACTGGGTGAGCTGTTTTTTATTCCTGCTTTTATTTGAGTGTTATGATGCTTAACTGACACTTCTGCAGATCACCAGCTTGTAAGTGTAAGGAAGATAGAAAATTTCACGAGCTCTCCTCATTTATAGGGATGTAGTCATTTCCATAGAACAGCACAGTCTAAACCATATTTGAGTCTCTTCCTTTTCACCATGTCAGATCCTAACTCTGCGTATTGTGTAAAAACTTTTGCCTCTTTGCTGATGACAGCAGTATTTTTAATAAGCATCAAGAATATGGGGATCATTGCTGGATTAGAGGCAAGGACGCATTAGTTTTATTTGCTCTACTTCCATATCACAATGGACTAGCAATACAAATGAAATAAAGACGAAGAAGGAATCAATCTTCCTGGCTGGCTGTATGCCATAGTAGTAAAAAGGGGAGAACATGGTACCCTGACTTCTACTTTAGTAACCAACAATCAAATGTAGCCTTCAGGCCACAAAGGCAACCGAATTTGGTGGTATCTAAAATCCTATATGTGAAAATGTGACATGCAAAATAACCAGCATTAGCAATTTCTACACATTTGTTCCACAAATAAACTAAAAGGGAGGCCAAACTAACCTTGCCTGTGCAAACCAGCTGTAGCTGTGAGGATTAGCAAAGTAGAAACATTCAGCTAGAGAAAGTTAAACACATTTTCTGCTTCTCCATTAAATCCAAACATGTGAGAATTATTTCAGTTTTTCCTTCTGCCTTTTCAGTTCTTCACAGAACTACAGCACAGAGCACTGGAGTGCAAAATGAGGGACAGCATTTTCATTCCAGAACTCCCTTGAAAAAAAAGACACAGGAATAGAAGACCAGTGGCTCCCATGACATAAAGTTTTAAGCATTTTATTGCCTTTTTCATGTCCTCTCTGAAAAGGGGTTATAAAATGTGCTTTATAGAAGTATAAAATTAATAAAGGCGTTCAGTTGTTATTTTAAATTTTACTTAGATATACAAGACAGACCAGTCTCTCTTTTGAGAATTTGTACCACTAAGGAGGTAAAATCAGTGGTATGAAATGTGCCATATAAACTGTGATGGATTTTAACTGTTCTGATGCATTTT
The DNA here is from genome assembly GCA_033124195.1 of Coracias cyanogaster. NCBI lineage: Eukaryota > Metazoa > Chordata > Aves > Coraciiformes > Coraciidae > Coracias > Coracias cyanogaster. The sequence goes on along the minus strand of JAVSBS010023653.1, from coordinate 222,368 downwards.
TCATGTTCTTTACATCATGGTACAGGGAATAATGTTCTGAAAGGAGAAGAGACGGTGAGGCATGTCACAGTACTTCTCAGTTATAGGCTACAGTCACTTATAAAGACCAGAGGAGATACTGGTCTGGCACAAAGAGAAATCTGCCCTCATAGCATTACAGTTATAAGGAGCCTCAAGAGACTCTCCCTTACACCTTTATATGCAAGCAATCACTTAAATAATGATCAGCAGATAACTTGTGTGGGGCTGCACAACTGCACATTAGGTAAGAGAAGGGAAACAGTTTTGTTATGTAGCACCCATACTAATCTACACATTTTGTCCTGAAATTACTGTTGGAATTTTCATGAATTTGTACCTCATATAACTGCTGCCAGTGTGTGTCTCATTGACACTGGTATCATTACTCTGTAAGTAAAAATAAGTAAAACTTATCCCAACAACACAGCAAGTTTGAGAGTGGTCCTGAGGTTACTTTGAAGAATGGAGAAAAGCAGTATTTATTCACCACCATGGTTTTCTCACTCTGACTCAAGTTCTATTCTCTCTAGCTCTGCTTAAGGGTTTGACCACACAAACCCTAATGCTAAATTTCTCAAATAAAATAAATAGAGGCCACCTAGAAGCCTAAGTTTAATTTCTTAGAATCAGAATCCATCCAACCAAAGTATTCTGCAGAGCAGAACTTGCAGTAACCATGCAGAAGTATGTCATACTCCATGTTAATCCTTGAAGTTCTCATTGAATGCACTGCTCACTGCTAGGATGCGCTGTTTATTATCTTTGCTATGCGTTTGAACTCCAGCCATACTTCAAAACCAGTCACAGAGAGATAACCGACAAAATCAGTTTGTTACTTGAAGTAATAATATTTCTGTTGTTTTCTATCTGTCTGCCAGGTATTACAACTGTCCTGACAATGACCACTCTAAGCACAATTGCTCGTAAATCCCTTCCCAAAGTCTCCTATGTGACAGCAATGGATCTTTTTGTGTCAGTCTGCTTTATTTTTGTTTTCTCTGCACTGGTAGAATATGGAACTTTGCACTACTTTGTCAGCAACAGAAAGCCAAGCAAGGATAAAGACAAAAAGAAGAAAAATCCAGTATGTATCTTTTTACCAGCAAAGTCTAAAATTCAATTAGGTTTTCTGAGAGATCATTTAAATCCCTTTTTATGCTTGTACTTTCTTTTCAGACTTTACTATTACATATATATACGCTTCCTTTGTAGATATAGGAATGCAAACATTCCCCTTGAGAATGAAAAGCTCACATATTACAGTGGTCTGGATGCCAGAGAAACTAATTTCTTATAATAAAGATACTTTTAACCAAAGTGTTCTGCAAATCACAACTACCACCAAAACCATTATTTATGTTATTGATTGGTCTCTTGCTGTGACTTTTATGGAAGAGCTGCCAGTTTCTCTGTCTCAGCTTTAACAATATTCTCTGCCATTAACTTATGTCCGTATTACTGACACGACTCTGTTTTTCTTATCAGAACTACAGTTAAACTTTTATATTCAAACTAGACATGTGCTTTTTCTAATTTCCCCCTAAGCATCTATTTCCTTTTCATTGTTTCCTTATCTTCTTTTTCTTGTATTTCTTACCTCCTTTATCTACTTCTCTCCCTTAGAAAGCCATTTCGCTAGCAGTTTACCGTGTTACTTATGGATCCATGATACACAACAACAAAAAAATGTATATAATAGCCACAATAAAAAAGTCCTGGAAATACATTCAGTAGGAGGTTGGGTCTTTTCCTAGATAGGAAAAAAAGTTTGTTGCTTATTTTGTCCAGGACAGATTTCTCCTTCCCTTTGGCAACTGAGCTGAAAAGTCTGTTATCTAAAGCCTCTGAGATGAAAAGAATTAGTGTAAAAACCTAGAGGGGAAAAAAAGCTTATAGCCTACAAAACCAAAACAAAACAAAGCAAAACAAACAAAATACTCCAAACAACAAAAACCCCAAAATGTGAAAAATAATGTTTTACATTAATAGAGTATTTCCAAAACCATTCTGGGCATCAAAGAAACAAGGACTTTTGAAGATATTCTCTTTTGGTTATAACATACAGCACATAAAAATTATAGAAAAGATAGTAATTAAAGAACCTTTCATTGCCCATTATTGTTATAATTTCAACTTTAAAAGCTATTAAGAAGTAGACTCTAAATAAACAAAACAAACAAAAAAAGGAAAATAATATACTCTGGAGTAGATACACAGCCAGAAAAACATCTAAAAGCTTATAGAGGAGGAATTTTCACCTAACTTTAGGTATGCTAAAGTTAGATTTGACCATGGGCCTCTCAACTGGTCAAAAGAAGCAAAGAGGCAAGTGTTCTGCCCTGTCTCAGACCAAAATAAAAGGCTATCTGTGCGTGTGTCTGTGCATCTTTCACAGCTAACTAAAGGAGTAAAGATTAACTACCTCCGATTTAGTTGTCTCACTTAAAGAGGCCCATATGAGGACAGATTACTTGTTCTATAGTATGATGTACTATAAATGATTGCTAGGGTCCTAATCAGTCTAAAAAAATTAGAAGTAGAGAGTTCAGGACACAGTTTGCAGGTAAAGAGGATGTTTCCTAAAAAGTGTTTTTATAAACTGTGAATGCTCTCTTTCAAAACAGTTCAACATAACAGATCGGTACGCCCTGGGAATATGAAAAGGTCTAACCTGAGTTTGATACCTTATGGCTTTCCCCCAGATGTAGTTAGGAGACAGTGACAAGTCAAAAATGTGGGTGTTTTATATTACAGATACTTGTTTAAACTGCTATTATCCCAACCTTTCTATAAATTTAGTTCTTTTTGACTTACTATGTTTTAGAAACATATTTTTAATTTACATTATTTTTGTCTCTTTCTTTCTTCCCTTTCTTTTTTTAATTTAAAACAAAAACCTCTGATTCTCTTTTCTGTCTACAAAATGAAAGCTTCTTCGGATGTTTTCCTTCAAGGTATAATGTTTTTTGGAATGGAAATTCACTGCATGCGACTGCTGAATTTAACTATTAGCGCTTATATGAGAGTGGTGATTTGTTGGTTTGTTTTCTTTAATGAGACACCTAAGCATTCTACTCAAGGTAACTTCCCAGTTAAGTAGAATGGTTATATATTTCTAAATAATTTGTAGAGTTGATTCAGCAGCCCAAATACTGATTCACTATGGTTCTGAACTTACCTAAGTTCAACAGTGATCAATGTTATTGGATCACATGGATTCAGAGAGTTTAATGTTAAAACATTCTGCTCCGCTCGCTCTCGATTTGCCATGGGATCCAACAGCACCAGCTACACCAGAAACCTTCAATAGACCCTTTTACAACTCAACTCTGACCCTGCCTTTTTAATCTTTGTGATTTAGCTCCAAATTATAAAAACCAAATCTGTTCTGATGTTGACCTGAGCACAATTCAATGTCATTGTCAATTAGTCAAATGCTGTTTCTTATTTAAAAAAAAGTCAGAGTTTTGAAAGGGTTTAAGATGCATATGTCTTTTTAATGCTGTCACTGGATCAACATACTCTTAGCAAATTAGAAAATATATCTAGCTATGGTCCACATCTAAACCTTATCTTCATTCAGAAATGCAGTGATTTTGTAAAAAATACCAAACCAAAATACACACAAAAAAACCCAAATAAAGAAAAAAACAGGGAAAAAAAGAAGCCACATAAAATAAAGGCCAAGAAATTTACATGCTTATGAAATGGAACTGTTCTTATTTTACCCCAATAACTATCAGCAGGAAATTTCAATGTCTGTCATCCTGGTGTTCACCAAGTGCTCAAATATGCTTAAAATGCTTAATTTGCTCAATTAGTTCCAAATACCTATGTGTATATTAATATATATGTACAGCTACTATATCAAATTTGAAACATGTTGAACTTTCTAGTTTGTGAGCATTAGTAGATGATGGACTGCATATATTCAAACAACTGGAGAGTCTTACAGAGACTCTCCTAAGCTTATCCAAGAGACACAGCCTTTGCCTTTTTTCCTGTATATATATTTGCTCCTGTCTCAGCACAGACCAGCCCTATATTAAAATCCTGCATTTCCAATTGAATATTTCAGTTCCTTCCATATGCAAGACACAAATTGCCTTCAGATATCACACAGCTATGTAAAATATGAAACACAAAAGAAATTCAAAATACCATCAATTACATTCCTGAATGTTTCCTTTAACCTCTAATGTTTACTTAGTTTGGCTTTAAAGCTAATTGTCCATAGCTGTTAACTTTATATTGATTTGTGCTGCTTTCCTCTAAAGTGTATGATACACCGGATTTTAATAAGTTCAAGGTAATAGTGCCATTAGAACTCCTCAGCAATTCCCCATGCAGAACCATTATTCATATGTTGAACATTAGTCTTTATCTCCTTGTTGGTCTGGTGATAATAACAGTCTCTCCCTCCTGCCATCCTTTTATTTTTTTGCCACTCCACCTTAGGCACCTACAATTGACATCCGGCCTCGATCAGCTACTATCCAAATGAACAATGCTACACACCTCCAAGAAAGGGATGAAGAATATGGGTATGAGTGTCTTGATGGCAAGGACTGTGCCAGTTTTTTTTGCTGCTTTGAGGATTGTCGAACTGGAGCATGGAGGCATGGAAGAATACATATCCGCATTGCCAAAATGGACTCCTATGCCCGCATCTTCTTCCCAACTGCCTTCTGTTTGTTTAACCTGGTGTACTGGGTATCATATCTCTACCTTTAAAAGCAGCAGGAAATCAGTGATACAAGCCTTACTCACTGAATTTCTTAGAGAGATGGTTTCCTAAGTCCACTTGAAGTATTACAATGCGCTTTTATAGTGGTCTGAAGTCATTAGTGCCATAACCCAGTAAATATCAATCATACCATTTGTCCAAAAAGTTCCATCAGGTTATTGTGAATTAAATGTCCATTCAACATGCTGAAACAATTTGAAATAAAAATGATATAAACAGGTAATTTACAGCTATACCTGCTGACATAGAGACAAAGAGAGCAGACAGGGCAAGGGGAGCATGGCAACATCACTTAATAGTTGGTACTGCTATTTAAAAAAGGAGTGAGAAAGAGAGGAATTCCCAGGTAAAGTGCTGTACAGTTTGCTAACATTGGCTATAATTATGCTATAGCTTTATTCTATGTGGGCTTTTCTTTTTGGAAGAGTCATCTCTCACTTTGAATAGGTATTATTATGCTAGGAAAGTTAACTTCTACTCCAACCAAGATAAAAATAGACCTTTCCCTTTGCCATCCCTTTAAGAGCACATGTACAATGCTGTAAATATTTCAGTACCTTGTAGTACATAAAGTCTAGTGCATGCATCTTTGGGGGGCCAAAATAAATGAAACAAAGGTACCATAGAGTTTTGTCTTTTATTTTGTGTCTCTGGATGTGTTATTGTAATTGAAATGTGGAAAATTTTTTTTTTTTTCCCCTTGAAAACTTACCCCTTTCCCTCATGCATGGAAGATCCAAGCAGACAAAACTTTCATGTAAGACATTAGAGAAGCCTTAAGGATTCAAATAAATAACATGTAGGCAAATCTGTATGGCCAATATAATAGCTCATAAAGTATACTGTATGTGTCTGCTATAGCTGTAGCCTTCATTTTCCATTGATAATGTTGCTATATTTCAACTGAATTTACAATAATTACACATGGCAAGATCAGCTTTCAAATTTAATCCATGTGCTTCTCTTGTTATTTTCCCATGTTGAGCTCTTCTTTCCTTACACAAGTGTTTGGGTGGTTTTTTTTTTTTTTAAATTCTTTAATCCAGCCAAGGAAATAGCTTTTATTCTAGACATTATTTTTACATATAAGCTTCAAGTTCATGTTGAAACCTTAGATTATGTATCATATATACACCTACAATTCTCTGCCCATTCATGTGTTTGATCAGCAATAGTTGTCAGCGCTGCTTTTCACTCGGTGAGTACCTTTACTAACACAAACCTTCACCCTGGCTAGCACACCGTTTATAGATAGCCTTGAAAATAAAAGGGAACAAAGGGTGTCCTGGCTACTAAATCACATGTATGCAGTTTATCTGTATTTAAACCTTCAGCCCACCTGGGTGAATCTTGAAAACCATATATCCACTGGTTTTCAGAAGCTGTATGATGCTCAATTATGCAACCTTAAGCACATGTAAATATGACTGACCTTTTTTTTAATTGTCAAACTTGTAAAATGTCAATTCCAGGAAAGTGGGCTTACAGATTGAAAAGGGAGATATATAACTTATCATTACAGAATTATTAATAGCTAAAATGGAGGAAAAGCAAAGTTTTCCAATGTTTGTATAGTTTTGGAAATAAAAATGTATAAAAAAGGAACAACTCTTGATCATCAATTGCTCCTTGTCCAATGTATTTGAAAACATTTTAATAAAGGAATTGCACACACCTGTGGACTTTTTCAATAAAACTGCTGCACTCAGTTCCACTTGTCTTGTGATGAGTTTGTTCAAATCATGCTTCAAGGATTAGGCTGCTTGACTACTGTGATTCATCAGCTGCCTAAATATAAGTGATTAGAAACCTCATAACCCTCTGCATTGCCTCATTTTGTAGTCAAATGGCTCACCCATATAACTTTCAAGGATGGCAATTAAATCTTTAAAACCATTTTGAAGATTATCTTATTCTTAAAAATAAAATAAAATAAATCACTGAATTGGAAGTATCCTAATGAAGAGAGATAACCTTGCTTTATCTATTTAGAGAATGTTTCCACTCCCTGAATGAGTGTCAATCATCTTCCACACAGAAATGTGCTTCTGCTAGTGCCAAAAAGATCACCTTTTTTGTTTTGGTTTGGGTTTTTTTGTGCAGTGGTCAGTGATGAGCGGTTGACATTATATGTTAAAGGTCTGAATTTTTATCTGGATTTTTCCACTCCTACTAAATAGGTTTTACACAGATCCTTATGAATCTCAGTCCAAACCAGCCCTTTAATTCGCTCAGTCCACGTGCATTTTGGATAAAACATATTTAAAATTTTTTGGTCAAGGTCCAGGAAATTAAGGATTCAGTGACACAAAGGACTTTACCCTAGTTTACCCTAGCCATCAGATTACCTGTGCCAATAGAAAGCTGGAAGACAGTGAAGAACCGAGTGCAATAATGACGAATAAACAATCAGTTCCCTCACTCGTGCAAGTTAGTCTTCTCCTTCCAGCCAGAGAGGAGTTTAGTTAAAGATTGATGTACTCCCATCACAGTAATGCAAACCTCACAAGATGGAAGAGCATGCCACACCTGCAGTTAGGGAGTGAACTTTTCTTACCGAATATCACTACACAAAGTAAAGGAAAGAAGCCCTTAATCAGTCATTACCCAGCACCTTGCTCCTGCCACACTTATTTAGGTGATTTGTCATGTCCTCCTCAGGAAAATGGATGAGATTCAAAAGGACAGTTCATGGAGAAACATGTAATTCCCAGTGAGAAAATGACACCAAAGCACAATCTAGTGCTAACTAAACAAAAAGTGTAGTGTTCCTCTGAATAGAGATTATAACAGCTATTCAGCACCGAATCAAAAGATGACCTTTGTACTGGAAAGCCAGACTGCCACCACAGCAAACTAAATAGAAAACAAAATATCATTTGGGTATGATAAGGGTTGTTATGCAGAAGAAAACTGCTTGGGAACCTATCTATATAGACATATTCACACATTACATATTAAGTAAAATATTATTGTAATATATACTTTACACATTTACCTCTCCCAGTTGCATTCTAGAGAAGAAACTCCTGATGCAACAGTCTTGCTAAAAGTGTTTTCAAGCTCATCACACTGCAGTTAGCTATTACTGCTCTGGGATACATGTGAGGATGTTCAGATGGTGATTAAGAATTTTGTTGAGTATACACTAGTGGCACAAATATTTACCTGCTATATATATTCCAAGAATATGTAGGTGTCCTGACCAAGACAAGGCATTGTTGTCCCAGGGATTATGTCATATATGCGTATCAAAAGTGAACATCCTCAAAGCGTTTATAAATTTTTATAATTTGTAAGATTTACAAACCCCATTTTGTAAATGAAGAGCTGATACTGAGAGGGATAATGGGATTCAACAATAGTTCTCCTATTTTCAATGTTAGGCAACCACAAAAGACTATATTTTAACTAGCCAGTATTGAATAATTTTAGACTCAGTATATTACAAAATGCTATAGCTCCTGGAGGTGGAGCATTATATACACACACAAAGAAAGGAGGTGGAAAAAAAAAAAAAAGCAAGTGGCCTTTCTTTCTAATCCACTCATTTCTACCTCATTTTCCCACAGTCACATAAATCTAACATGAATGGACTGGTCAAATATACTACATATATCAATTTCAGTTACACAGCTATAGCAGCAAATACAGGCATATTTCAGAGGCACAAATTTTAGTAGGTAACGTTACTTTACATGCAACCAAAAAAAAGAATTGGGAAAATATAATTTGAGCTTATCTGCCTTACCACAAATTCAGGGTTTTCTAGGATCATGGTAGAGGTGAGCTGTAAATTGGGATTTGAAAGAGGATAAGCAAGTATTTTTTCAGGTTTGCTGGCTGAAGTGTTTCTTATGCTACTGAGGAAAGGCGGCATTGCATAAGAAAGTCTTTGTGGAAGAAGCTGGTAGCTGAAGAATGAAACTAAGGAATGAGTATGACACAGAGACCAAAGTCAATATTGAGCTGATCTGCTCTATTCAGCCTGCAGTTGAGAACAGAATTATAGAAGCAACCAAAAGAATTTGCTGAATTATCTAAGAATTATGTACATTAATATACTAAAGAGGAAGCCCAAAGAAACAAGCTAAGAAAAGGAATTCAGAGGCAATATGATCCATAGAAAATATAATAATTGTCAAGGCCAGAATAACGAAGGTTGCAGTCCTCTGAGCTTAATAGATCACGTTTAGGGTTCAGGCTTCATCTCCATGTACTAAGCAGCAGATTTGGTGCTGCAGAAAGTTTACGTTATTTGGAAACAAACAGCTAGGTCCAAGATAAAGACTTCAAGATGATAAACTCTGTTCACAGACTCCTGCAGCTGGCAGAGTAAAGCCTATAATTTTAAGCTAAGGTAACTAAGGCACAATCCAACAGTAAGCATGAACAGAAGAAGAAAAGTAAAAATGTAAAGGAGCCATGTAAATGAAACTTAATTACAGCCCAGGGGAAAAAGTTACATTTTAAAATGCAAGTGTTGTCTTTCAAATGAAATTTCAGTTACTTTGCAAAGAGGATTTAATTAAATCTTGTGAAAAGCTTCACACATAAATCAGTTTATTATACCCATGAAAGACCTATTGTTCCATTTATAAAAATTAAAAAGCAATGCACTTTCCGTCCTTATTTAGAAGGATGTTGTAGATGAAGAGATTTAGACTTGCTATTTACACATTCATTGAATCATAGAATGGTTTGAACCTGCCCTTGGACACTTCCAGGAAGAGGGTGTCAACAACCTTTCTGGGCAACCTCACAGTACCTCACAACCCTCACAGTAAAGAATTTCTTATATCTAATCTAAATCTACCCACTTTCAGTCTTAAAACATTACCCCTCGAGCTGTCGCTACACTCCCTGATACATAGTCCCTCCTGCAGGCCCCTTCTAAGTACTGGAAGGCCACTATAAGCTCTCCCTGGAGCTTCCTCTTCTCTAGGTTACAGAAGTTTTTGTTGTTGAGCTTGATATCCCTGATCAGATTTAATTCTGTGTAGCCCTTCTCTGAATGATGGACCCCATCTACCCCATAAGAGCAAGTTTCGCAAAGCAAGTCCCATGATCTAAGATTGTGGCACAATTGTTGAATTGTCAGATTCAACTGGCCCTTTCAAATCCTTTCCCTTTGATCAGGGGGCTTGATTGATTGAAATACATGACTGTGTTTCTCTTTTTAAAGTCAAGATTTACAACAAAAAACATACCTCTTGAATATGTAGAAGAAAGTTTGTGACCTTTAAAAGACCCCAAATAACAGACATGAACTAAAAGCTTTGCTTACAAGTCAACAAACCTATTTGAATAACTATTCCAGAATGTTGAATTAGTTTAGAAAAACACATTTTAAAAGGTTACCTAGCTTGTACAGGAAAAAAAAAAAAACCAAAAAACAAAACCAGAGTATGATAAGACCGGATAATATTTTTTCATTTAGACTCACATAAAATTCATATTGATTATCAAAAAAAGGAAAAGGAAAAATAATAAATTAGAAAAAATTAATATAGCTTTAATTCCAGCAGTATGAAAATCATTAGAAATATTGATCTTTCCACCACACACATGCTTTCTGATACTGGCCTATTGAAACATATATCTGATGGGGTTTAATCAGCCATTACTCTCCTTAGGATTTTCAGATACATGCCAGAAGCCTAACTATAGATTCAGTCATTTTGCTGTGAAAAGCCTAACCTTAATTTACCCACAGGAAGAAACAAACAAATAGAAAAGCTCTGAACTAGATTTCTGATTTCATTCCTAAAATGAGACACAAGCACACAGAGACAATTATCCAGCTAATATATTTACAAAATGTCTATAAAAATAGTAGATGAAGCTATAAACTGCTTGAGAGAGAGATCTGCTAGAGACCTAGCATAACTGGATACTTTGCTGTATTAAAGAAGGAAAAAAAAAAAGTAAAATTACCATGTCTTTACTAAAATAAATAAAGTATGCATGTTTGTATTGACAAAACAATGCATATTCATAAATTCTCAGAATTCATTTCAGTGTTTCCCTTAAGACTAGAAGTGAAAGACTAGACTGACGATTTTATAATCTCACAAATCTATTCAGATTTCAGAGTTTTCTGATTCTCATTCTTATTCTACTTCTATCAGTGCTTTTAATCTGATGCCACCGTGGGATTTCTTGTAGAAAAAGGCATTTTCCTTTTACTCTTTCCAATTCCTTTGCCTTCACTGAACATTCACCTGAATTTGATAGCTTTCCTGCTAATCTAGCATCTCTGGATCTTTTTTGCTTGTATAATGCTTCTGTCCCATAAATCACCATCCTCACATCTTCACCCAAATTTGTGATTCCATTTCAACTCTGAAAAAATCACTTTTGAGGAAACTGCAGGTGAAGTTGTAAAGTTAATGGACTCAGTACCAAGAAGCTAAAAGGAGATTAGACAGATGTATTGCTAACTTCAAGCTTGCCTTTATTCTACTTGTTTTCAGGAGAGCTGATGCCAGCTTTCATTAAGGGCCATGTCTCTACACTGAATTGTAACAGCCCAGAGAGTACCCATGTTCACACAATCTGCAAACCCTGACAACATCTAAGTGTGGCAAAAATCTCAGCAAAGCGGTACCCCCCATACAGCAGCACCCTGCCCATGTCAAGCACCTGATGATGCTATCTAGAGGTGCTGAAGCTCTTTGAATGTTTCTGGAAAGCAAAGACAATGGTCACGCTGAAACAGCTGTCATTAATTCCTTTAAATCCCAAGTAACACTTCCTGAGCATTTTTTGGCTGCCCTCCCTGGTTCCAGTAGCTTTGCCGGTTTCTTAGGAGCCTTCAGCAGCTCTTTTGGAAAGATATACACTAGCTGAGCATACCCCGGATGGCCCCGGGAGAGTCTCCATGTCAGAAAATCAGAGGTACAGAGTATGCAGGGATGAGAGAAGGTAGTTCACTAAATGTTACAATGTTCAAATCAAAGCAAAACACTTATCCTTTGGCTCGAACACTTGGGATATAGAAGAAATATCAAGTCTCAAGAATAAAAACACTCAATAAAACAAGACTGCAAGAACAGCTTAGGAAATGGTCATTTAGTGATAAAAGTGTTTTTTATCCCTTTATTTATACAGATATTTTTTTTTTTTTTTGCAAAAATACCACACCAAAAAGAAAGAAAAAAGAAAAAAGATCTGGATTAAAACAAACAAACTACAAAGAGTATCAAGTCCACCTCTACTTTTGATTTGTCAGAATAATTTGTTTACTTTTAAATTTGCTGTAGAAACATCTTATGTTACACTTTGTTACAAAGATGAGCAAGCAACAGGGAGTGTGACTGTCTATTTGTTCTGCTCCCCTCTAGGTCCCATGGAGCATTCAGACAGACAGGTCCGAGCCACAAAAACAGGTGGCTTCCCTGGGAGAACGCTGTGTGGGAAAAGACATTAGCTCAAATTGCAAGTCTATCTAAAACCTGTACAGTGGAAAGCAAAACCGTGTCAAACCACCTTACAAACTCCTAATACACATGGACAGATTTGTTTCAATCTACTCTCTATGATCTGTCATAATTGATCAGAAATTTCTCTATTTGAAGAGTCACCTTGTTCTTGGATATTAGTCTGTGTTTTAATGAAATAACATTTTTAGGCATTGGAAGCCTTTTCTGTCCTTTGGAGCAACCACTCTAAAGAAAAGGTAGAGCAGTTCCCCCTTCCAGCTGTTGTTGACCTCCTATTCTACCACTTGCCTGCAAAGAAACAAACCCAAGTCCCAGATATAACTGAGAGGATTGAGCAGAACTCTCAAAAAGACTTGTGAGATTCTTTGAACCAATATAATAGCTTTCTTCAAAAATCCTCTAAAGAGCCTTCTTATCTGCCTATGAAGGAATTACTGTGTGCTGCAGCTTCACGTGTGTAAGCAGCTCCATGTTCCACTAGCATATCCTGTCCACTGCCTTATTTAATTACTGCTCAAGTGCTAATGGTGCCTTCTCTTCATGTCTGCTGGTCCAGTGTTCCTAAAAATGCAGTGACACAAGTTCTGGGCAGCATGTAAAAGCATAATGTGGAAAAAGTGGTATGACTAAAATGGTACAGCATCAATGTTAAATAGGAGAATTTATTAATGATTCAGTGTGATTATCTAGTAATAGTTATTAATAAACTGATGTTGGTTTCTATACATAACTGTAAGAATTACAAGGTTTCGTTAATTACTGTACACCACTCTTGTTTAGCTTCTAGCTGCAACTTTTAGTAATTGTATCAGTTGGGGTTGAAAATCGCCAAAGTGTAAACAGCAGCATACATCACCTCTGTAGTTGCTTATTTCAGAGCTATCAAAGTCAACAAAAATACAGGAAGCTTGCCCAGTAAAATTTATGTGGTTAGCTCTGCTCGAGATCTCTGAAATTTGAGAATCACTTGATCCTTTTTTGTGTGTGTGATTTTTCCTTTACAGGGAATTTAAAGATAAAACACTAATCTTTCTCTGAGAAGTCTTAAAATTACCTCCCAAGCTTGAAATAAGATACGCTACGGTAAAATTTCCTAGGGCATGAGCTGGATACAAGCTCATCGTGTGAGCATACAGTTTAGACTCCAGAGTTTATTTTTCCTACCTGTACAAAGATCTGAGCAGTTAATGCAAACACACAGGTTTTGATTACGTAAGCAGGCTGAAGTTCACACCCCATGCACATTTGAGATAATTGTAAATATTCTTCTGGGGATTTTGCCAAATAAATGCTACATATTGTGTTATTGCTCCTTCTACTTTCCCTCCCACTATTCTTGGCACCCAGGCACAGAAGGAGCTAGCCCTCAGTACACTTGAATTCGCATGTGGTACAAAGGAAGTGCACAATGTGAGAAGATACTACTTTTCAAAGATGTCTTTATTTTACCCTGTCTGAAGAGTAGCACCTGTGGAACTTTTAAAATACAAAGACTTTAAAGTAACTCTGCAGTCAACTTTTCTAGGTAAAGAAAGAGAAAAGTATTGGCAGACTAGTCCCTGATCCTTACTTGTCTTAAGAAAAATGTTTAAAAATCAAGTAGCTAGTAATTTAGAAAACTGATTTTGGTAGACTAAGACCATCATGACCAACCCTATGAGAAGTATACTAGATCCCCACATCATTTTGAATACTTGTACAATTAAGTAATTCTACTCTAAATAATTTCTCACAGTTCCAATAAATGGATTGACATTCTGAGGTTGCCTAGAAAATGTGTTCAAAGAACATTTTGAAACAGAAAGTAACCTTTTTAAAATTTCAGTAACAAAAAAATTAACTTTTAAAGCTCTGTTTAATTCATAGGTAGCAGGGAAAATACTAATCAAAATCATTCATGCTATAGTAGAACAGAATGTATTTTATTCTAAAGAGCAACAGCCAGTTTCTAAAGGTGCTCAACAATTATTATCAGTTATGAGGAATAATATTCTTTCCAAGGAATTAAAATATAAAAGGAGTCATATACTTACTAAGAAAAAAATGAAAATAATTACATAGAAAATGAAAGTAAACAGGAAGCAGGCAAAAGAACTCTCTCTCTAAAATTTGGTAAAATAATGCAACCCATAAATTTAAAAGGTCACTAGCTACATTATTAAGAGTTAACACACTTGAAAAGTTTACATGCCATTTTCCCCATAATTTGAAACATATAACTCTTCAAAATCAGAACCATTGGAGAGTTATGTCACAGATACCAATGAATACTTACCCAACTAAAGCTACATAGCTCTGTAGATCTATATGTATATTTAGTTTTATATTCTTCAGAAAGAGACACTTATTCTCTCTCTCAAGTTTTCCTTAAACTTTTTTTTCAATTAAGCTCATTTCACCTGTTCCTCAGTATGCTTAGACAACCAAAACTTAAGAAGAGAAGTTAGAACACCAAAAAACCCATGTAACTTGGAGAGTTACTGCTTTAGTCATCTATGTGAACGTCAGAATTCATATTTTCACACTTTCTCCAGAGCTTTTATAGAGAAAGCACTGACATTTCATTGTCATATGTTAGAAAACATGGCGGAAAATGGCCTTTAAACTGATAAAGGATCTAGTCGCTTTCTGCTACATGCCCATTTTTGTTATTAGCCAGAAACCCGTCTCTACAAGCTTAGAGGTACAAAAGAAATCCCTGCTGAGATCTACCACACCAGCACACAACCTGTAACCTGTGTTAGCAAAAAGAGCCCCCGAAAGTAGAGAATCATATTTGTTGTGACTGGTTGCATTTTGTCAGGGATTTTGCTGACTACACCCAAGCTCACAGAGATACATAAATGGCAACAGATAACTAGATTAGCATAAAAAGAGAAACATAGGAGATGGTAACAAGGTTCTTTACAAGGTAATGAATCTTTTTTTCCTCTTATAAGATTGTTGGACAGATGCATACAGAATTAAAAAATTATCAGTTCAATGATACATTCTCTCTTTGCCACATTTCCATACATAAAGCTAAACGTTAAGGTGCATAAAAAGGCAACAACATTCATCAGTGTGTGTCTCACTCATACCTTTTAAGAGTCTGCTCTACCACTTAACATTAAAATTACCATTTGGGTATATCAGCTGCTTAAGTAATCTTCAGTTTTATCATACTACATATTTTGCAGTAAATATTGAAAGCAAGAAAGTGTTCAATTTTATGAGATTCGCAAACACTATGTAAATATTATTTGTGAAACATCATGCTACCTATATGTTCTGAGAGTAGGTGAAGCATTGTTTTGCATTTTCAAACTGTCTAGCAAACTGCCTAAGCCCATTAAAGAGGGAAGCACTATGAATGTCACCTCAGCAGTGGCCCTACTTGTCTCAAGTGATTTTTGGTTTGGGGTTTTTTTGCAGGTTAGAGGATGACACAGAGAAGAGAGAGTTACTGAATGCCTTCTTTGCCTCTGTCTATACTGCTGGAGGCTGTCCTGTGGAGTCCCAGACCCCTGAGAACCCAGAGGAAGTATGAAATACAAGGGCAAGTGTAGAGTCTTGCATCTGGGCAAGAACAACCAGTGTAAGTTGGGGACTGACCTGTTGGAGAGCAGCGCAGGGGAAAGGGACCTGGGGGTCCTGGTGGACAGCAGGATGACCATGAGCCAGCAATGTGCCCTTGTGACCAAGAAGGCCAATGGTATCCTGGGGTGTATTAGAAGGGGTGTGGTTCATTGGTCGAGAGAGGTTCTTCTCCCCCTCTACTACGCCCTGGTAAGACCACCTCTGGAATATTGTGTCCAGTTCTGGGCCCCTCAGTTCAAGAAGGACAGGGAACTGTTTGAGAGAGTCCGGCGCAGAGCCACAAAGATGATTAAGGGAGAGGAACATCTCCCTTATGGGGAAAGGCTGAGGGAGCTGGGTCTCCTTAGCTTGGAGGAGACTGAGGGGTGACCTCATTAATGTTTATAAATATGTAAAGGGTGAGCGTCAGGAGGATGAAGCCAGGCTCTTCTCAGTGACATCTGGTGATAGAGCAAGAGGCAATGGGTGCAAGCTGGAACACAGGAAGTTCCACATAAATATGAGGAAAAACTTCTTGACGGTAAGGGTGACGGAGCACTGGAACAGGTTGCCCAGGGAGGTTGTGGAGTCTCCTTCTCTGGAGACGTTTAAAAGCTGCCTGGACATATTTCTGTGTGACCTGATCTAGGTGGTCCTGCTCTGGCGGGGGGATTGGACTAGATGATCTTTTGAGGTCCCTTCCAATCCCTAACATTCTGTGATTCTGTGAGATGGGCACAGTATTTTCTGTAGAGTTCTGAATCGCTTCAGAAATAAAAATGTTCTAATTAACTTCATACACAGAAGGCTTTAAAACATGACCAGTGTCATTTTCACTTCTTCAAAATAATTCTGTGTGAATATGACAGGGTTTTGGCTTATGCAGTGGATTAAGAAAACTACCCCAATTTGATTATTAAAAATGTCTTTTCTTTCTAAGGTCATTCAGTGTTTCTGAAATTGTTTCGAGTATGCACCTGAGTATTGCAATGAATAACTTTCAGCCTGCATTTGGGCAGCATAACATATTAGGAAGAGTAAGTAAGGTTTCTTAAGATAATTGCCTTGATCATCTGATAAATTTGCAACAAACTTTACAACATTTCCTTTGTTTCTCATTGCAATATTAAGAAAAATAATAATTGAAAACTGTCTATGTAATTGGAAAGATCCTTCTTCCTGATTTGACATCAAGGTGTTACTATGTAGTCAAGGCTGCTGTGTTCTTTCTGATCATTTCCATAGTGTAAAAATCAGTCTTCTGGACTTCCAAGAACTCAGTCTTTCAATCCCTGTTTCTTATTCTTGCTTACTACCTAATACTTCAGATGAATTTGTCTTTCTTCATTGACCACAGGGAGCTTCATTTAGACCTTAAATATATTTATATTACAGATAGGAACAAATGGCAGCTTTTAGTACTGCGGTTATAATCACTTGGATGGAAAGTGGCGTCTCAGAGCATGTCATACCACATCCTGTCCTCTTCCACTCCAAGATGCAGTTGTCTACTTCTAAACCCACAAGTTTCACTTCAGCTGGATTTCAGCTTCTTGGGGTTAATTTTTACACATACCAAGACCTGTTCGTATTACCTTATAAAAAGGTCTCTACCTGCAGTGTTATTCTTGTCATAAAATGCATACTCATTGTTAACCACATTTGGTAACTGAAGAAGATAAGGCTGAGAGAAGAATACGGTTTTCAAAATGAAAAATTAATCAATTACATCTGCGCAGTTACTGTACCTGCACGCACTCGCTAAACAGTCTAAAAAACTATTAGGTATATTAGATTCTGTTTCCATGTACATTTGGACATTTGACATCCATATTTATACACTGGAAAAGCAGTTGTACACAGCTGGGCAGAAACATGAAGAACTCATCCCCAATGAGTTCTCCAAGGTCATTCAGGAAATGAATATCAAATGTGAGCTGGGAAACCCGGTCTTGCAGCTGCTGTGTATCTTTTTTTAAGTAGAAAATTCGCTGTTATAAGAAAGTTTCTCTGAGGTTATATTTCCTGTTGAATTTATACAGTTTTTTCCCATCTCTTAGTGAAACTTTCCCTATTGTTCTTCTATGAAAAAGCTCATTATGAACAGTGCAGCAGTGTCATTTTTAAAAGATGGGTATATACAGCAGTAACACACATACTTTAATAATAAAAAAACTTATTACTACAACAAAAATGTTGTTTCAGCTCTTTTTCTATGCAGCAGAACAGTGGCACCCAGTGGCCATTCATGCAAAAATACTAGCCAATAAAATTTTGCAAACTCGTATGTCAGTGCAAAGAAAAATGAAAATAAAAAGCAATTAGCACTTGTATGTCATTTGTTCTTGTGTTACTAAATATTCCTCAAAAACCTGCAAGCCTCAGACAAATTTCAAGGACCTTTCATGTTCTCTGACGCATAAACCTATGCTAATGCTGATGGATATATGCGTACTTGTAGGTATGCCTATAAAAATTCCCTTTTGTTATGTTCCTAAAAGTAAAGTTTTTTGCTTTGTTTGAAAGGAATCTGTTTGCCATTGGATTTTCCTTTTGGAGAGCAACAATATCCCTTTATTCACAGTTTTACTGTGGTATTTTTTCATTGTTTATATATACATTTTCTAAAGGTATAGTATAAAATTATTACAGAGATTCTGATAAAGATACGAACATTTCCCAAAAGAAAATGGGAGCACATCTTTTCCAATGTATGTTGGATTTTACAGGATTATAGGCAGTTTTCCGTATATTTCATTTATCACTATTAGAGAAACTTTGCATGTAAAGTACAAATATCCAGAATGTACATGAAAAGTATTATCCATGGAAAATTTATAAATATTTTCTTCTTAGAATGTGCTGCTATAGTAAGCTAACCCACAGGAAAGAAAGTCTTACCGATTTCATATCTTAGGTCAAGTTCTTAGCAGATTTTGGCTTCAGATAATTATTGAAAAGGGCTTAAAATTTTAGACAATGGAATTTTCTATGAGCCATCTTACTCCCCTTCATCACTGTGGGTAGTTTCCTCATTGCAGCAGAATTCCGTTTGCATGCATAAGGCTATATTGTTCTTGATACGTTTTTGTAATTCAGTTGGGATTTTAAAATTTAGGTTCACCGTAGAGTATCAGTGCTGCAGGTTTGGACTGAAGGACTCAGTAGGGTAGTCTGAAGGGATCCCTTCTTCCACTTCTCTTGTTTCCAGAACATCCTAGAAGTAGAACAGACTACTAAGGGAGTGTCCTGGTCTAAGCTGTGTTTACCCTGTTTGGTCCATTTCTGACCCACCTGGCTGTATTGTGGATTTCGCTGAAATAACAAATGCCTCATTAATACAAGCGATAAGTGTTTGCAGTCGCCATACTCACCTGTTTCCTGTGAAAATGAAGGTCACTACTGTAGATACTGACAACTTTCAACAATGTGAAAGTGCAGGTGTGTCTAGGGAGCGCTTACTTGATGGCAAAAATGATAGAAAGGAGTATAAGATTAAAAGAGATAATTAGCAAGTAATAGAACTTAGTGGCTGAATGGTCTCAGACAAATACTTCATTCACACCCTCCTCTCTCTCTGTGGTAGCTGTGAATCTTATGGACGTGGGAATAGACATAGTTTTGTAATTTCTGTGAAGAGCTGATCTTCAGGTGAAATTCTGAATACATGGGTAGTATAGATCTGCCTGATCAGGCTTCAGTATTGTATTGAAACGAGCCTTGTACTTTGGTGGAATACACTAGGCAGGGGGACAGGCAGGATTTAGCATTAAAGGCTTGATTATTACAGGATTGAACTCTTTCCTTGTGGAGTGAGTTTTCACTCCTGTTATCTCTCTGTCTGCAATTCTATTTTAGTTCAAGTTTCTAAACTTGTTTAAATTTTCCTATGAAAAATCTAGGGTTCAACATTTAACATGCACCATCGGCCCCCCAGGTTTTTATCAGAAAATAAACAGCCACCTCAACATATAATCTATTGCAGTTCATGTGAGTGTAATGTGTAGTCAGTGTGAGTAAAAAGTGCAAGTAACTTCTGCATCTATCTAAAGATGTTGTGTGGTCAGTGTGTTTCAGCTAGACATGGATTTGAGTCATATTTATAGTCAGAAAGTCTAGTATCTATGTACTCTGACCTGAACCTGAAATGCATGTTAAGTAAAACAAGGAAGTTTTACAGCAGTAAAACAATTTCATACATTAAAGACAGAGCTGTTCTTTCTAGCTTATAAAATATTTCTACTTTAAAGAACGTTTATCAAGCTAAGTTCACTTTCTTGCATATTGGAAGCAAAGTCAATTTGGTGTTTGAATTGGTGATGGCTTCTTAGCTGGAAAACTCATCTCTTACGTTGAATTATTCTAAATCGGGCAATAAAAATTATTTGAAGGAGAACTCAGAAATAAAAAATACAAAGGCATGTTTAATGTCCCGTGAGCCAACAAAATTATTTTGTGGTTTAGACTGATTTTATATTATTAATAGGACCATACAACAATCTCCTACAAATCCTTTACCCTATTGGTGATACCTTTTTCCTAGGGCAAACAGAGAAAATATGCATACAGCAGAGGATGATAATAATCGTGAAATTAAGATTGAAAAACTTGAAAAACTCTAGGTATTTAGTGTTTGATTGGAATGTTCAGCTGCCATGTAAGTAATTGCAGTTAGACATGCCTTTTCTGTGCAGTCTATTCTTGACTAGGAATTTTTTTTCCCTGGTAACTAAACATGTTTAAAGTTTGAGTGGTAAAAAAGTGGAATTGTAGCAAACATTGTAAAGTAGAGTGTCACTGTAGTAAAAAAGAAATGCCACTAATATTCAATTTGCAGATGGGGGAAAGCAAATGTAGACTTCCACCCCTTTGTTAAAAGCACTGCTCGAGAGCGAAGATCTGAAAGCTTTCTGGAGATGGGGCAGTGTAAACAAAGGATGCTGCCTTTGAATCACCTTCTCAGCAGTTTTTCGAGAGCATTTTCTTACAGATGTCTCATGCTCCCAGTGCACTGAGTATTGAAGGCTTATGAAATTTTTTCAAGGCTTTGAATGGCAAGGTATAGGAAATAAACTGAGGAGAGAGAGTGGTATGTTGTGATATGGACAGCAGAGTTCGTTTGAGAGGAATCTGGGAGAAGATTGTCCTTGTCATTTCAAGAAGCTGCAGATGACAGCCGAGACCCCAGCCAGTGGCAGATGTGCAGTGCAGCAGGACAAAAGAGAAGTGAATCTCCGTGCTGAGAGTAAAGACAAGTGGAGCAGGCTCTTGAAGTGAGGATAGTTGGCTGTTCTCCATAGTGAAATGAACTGAAAAACCTTGGGCTGAGGACTTAGGCCATAACACCTGAGAGAATGTAGTCTGGTAGTTGAGAGGCCAAGAGAATCCAAGTGCAGGAAGGAGAACTGGTGATTTATGTGAAGAATAAATTAGATAATTTGATGTAGAGGTATTAGACTATAGGCAGGAGTGTGAGGGGAACAGAGAGTTAAATGAAAGGGGAATAGTTGAAAGATAGATGAGATGTTTAGCCCATTGACACAAAGGTTAGGTATGAAGTCCCTCAAGACTCCAGGGTTCGCCTTAGAAGCAGAAGATTGACAGACCTTTAAGAAAGCACCTGAAAGAAGGGCTTGAACTTGTCCTTTGCTTTCTTGGAGGCTTTCTACCTGAGAAGAGGATGGGCTTTTCAGTGTGCCTGAAGAACTGAACTAATTAATGAGGTGAGGCAAAGGTTCAGACATACTGAACATACCGAGGAAAAGAGAAAAGCCTGAACTCCTGAGAAAACTTGGTCATGCCACCTAGGAGGCAGAAGTTCTCTTTAGACTATTACATAACTCTGAGATGCACTGAGAATTTTTTACAAGTACAACTTAATTTGCAAGCCTGTAAAAGAAAACATTAATAGCAATAAAAGAAGAAGGTGCAGAAAACTTCCTTTCAGTGTCTATGCTTAAGCAAAGACTGCTTGCATTATCAGGAACCTCTGAGAAGGAGATTACTAAATACTCCCATCTCAGAGCTCATAACAGCTCTTTAGCAGCTCACAAATGCATTGCACACCCATGTGGTATCGCTTGTAGGTGATTTAGTAGACTGAGTCTTTTGTTCTCATTTTTGTAAGCTGTAAGCCTTTATCCTCCACATCCTTCTCAAAAAACTAAAATATCAAGTGAATTCATCTATGAGTCCTTTAGGCCTTTACCTCCCATGAAGTATAAGAGCTAAGCAGTTAACAATTGTAAAGCATATAGTACAAATTGCAAGAGCCTTCAGAATGCATATGCAGCTCTGCTGAAGCTGTGTGCGTAGAGGTGGGTTTTATTTGAAATATTTTTTGTTTGGTGCTTTTTAAAGTTGGCAGCAGTACAGTGATCTTATTCAAGCTGCTGGCTCCTCTCCTGGGCCAGCAAGAGAGTAGGAAAAACTAGAGAGAGCAGCAGCAGGAGATTACTTCTGCAAAGTTTATGATTAGACTTTAAATACGTGTTTAAAAGTATTGGTTTGTGTGAACAAGGTCACTAAAATGAATTGCTCTTTCTTTTTAAGTTAGACTTTTCCTTTGTTAAGAAAAGAAAAGGAAAAAGAACCTTAAGAACGACAATTCCTAGATGTATTTGTTGGTTGCCACCACGGTTGATGTATCTGGCTAAGTCTGACCACAAGAGCTGTCAGACTCGCTCTGCAGCTCCCTATGCACCCCGGAGTACCACTGCAGCAGGATGCGTGCATTTACTATCCCCCATCTGCAGTCAGCACCCTGTCGTGTAGTCATCTGCAGGACAGCTCAGTGCCCAAGTCAGCCACTCAGCAAGGGCAGGGGAGAACAAGCAGCCCCCACGCTCTGGGAGGGGTGGGCCATCTCCCCGTTACACACAGGAGAACTGGAGTAGCCCTGCACGAGAGCTAACTCCTCTCCTTCAGACAGGCTGTGAACTTACCCGGCTTCACAAGGAGAGTCCATGGATGTCGACTGAAGTTTTTTTCTAAATCCTAAAGCTCATTTGTGGGCAGCGTTGCATGCTATCTTAACAAAATAACAAGAGAAAAATGTTCAACCTGAGAGACAATATACTGACTATATGGCTATCTAGAAGGTTTGGGGGTTGTGTTTCCTTTTGTAAGTGAAAGCTGAGAAAGGTGCTTATTTGCATTTCTGCAAATTAAGAGAACAGTGCCTATACAAGGAGGTTCCCCCTCCCCCCCCCCCCCCCCAAATGACTCAGAAGACATGATGTCTGCAGTTACTCAATCTCAGTGCTAAGCCTCTCTGTTGGCATTCGTGGCACGTCCAATAAAAGTGATTTATTGCCTGGCTGCAAGTCAAGACACTTGATCATTATCATCATTTTTTCCCCCACATCAACCTTTTCCCATCTTAAGCAAGTTCAAGCTAATTTAGATAAGGTCAAGATCTAGGCCACTCCTTAAAAGTTTTTAACATGGTTTTTCCTTCAGGTCCTTCCATCTCATTCTTAAAACATCTTTTGTAGTATCCCCAAGGCAGAGCTGGAAGAGAAGGTTAGTGGATAATTCAGTAGCTAAGCTATACTCCAATATTTGATATGCCTCCAAGGCATTAAATTTTCGCTTGTATCTGTTAAATTGCTGGGAGCTTTCTTCAGTGGTTAATTATCCTTATGAAATATGTGGGGTTTGCAGTGATACAGAACTGTGAAAAATTCTCCTCACGTTATCATTCTAAAGGTGGACAAACATATTTTAAGTTTATATCATTAGTCTTTGGATTATGTGCGTACATATGTGTACATAGACATATAGATGTGTACATATACATATTCCACATATATGTATATGTGGAATAACAAAGCAAATTAAAAGAGTATTTAACCCTTCCTATAAATGTGACATGAACTTAAATCATCCCTTCGCCCCATTAACTATGAATGCAGGAGTCCTCTCTGAATATTTCTTCTCATGTTTATTGTGAAAAGCAAACCAGGAACAAGGTTTTTAAAGGATTTTGTTTCCCAAACGATCTCCACAGACATTTCTTGAAAAGGATAATCCATTTTAAAACAGGTTGACTTCCAAATTTGCCATGCCTCTGGCAGATCTGAAGAATGCTGCAGCAACTAAAGAGCCACCAGATACAGTTCTTTCCTCCAGCAATATCCTGGGAAAATTTATAGAGTTGGTGGTGGGCTTCGTAGGCTGCTTTGACTGGCCAGCTAAATGCGGAGGACAATACAGGCATCGTACGAGGAACAGAAACAACTGTAGGCGCTTTATGGAATACGAGGGAGCAAGGAATTACCATGCATAATATTTTCCCTTAAACCTTAACTTGAGTGTTCTTTGTGCATATTCCTGTCCTGAGTGCACTGAGACATCCCAGATTACTCCAGTGGCTTAGCAGAGAATGATTTATGTGTATTTATTGGGTTAAATTCTTTTAAAATACGTCAAAGTGTCTAAACCATCTATTTCACCAGACAGATTTGAAATGTTTTTGTTGCAATTTCTGATGGTATCTTAGAGAAAATGAAAGTATCTTATTCATACAGCCACTTAGCATTTTCCATTCTGTTGTAAGAATGCTAACATTACTCATATCACCACTGTGATACAGAGAAAAAGCAGTATGATTTTAACTACTAGTGACCTGTGCTTCTATTATCTAAGGCTACCATTGCGCATAAGATGGACCTGAGGCAAATTTAGGTGTCAGTGGATTAAGTTTGTTTTGTGTTTGTAATGAAGGTTTTCATATCCTAGGGAAGCAAGCTGTACTGTACTCTGTAGAGCTCTTCAGAGGCTGCTGTATAGATATATGATGTGATGGGTATTTTCTTTGAAATGCATCTGCACTGAAAGACTACTTTGTAATATGTATGAAGAGAGGCCAAAAAAGGGAGTGTGTGCACTCGTAATTCTGGAACAGACTGAGTCATGCATGGTAGAAGTAACAAACAGCAGGTAGAGCCAGCATCGAGACACTTGAGACAAGCATGCTATTTCTCAGGAAGCAGACTGTGTATTGTTTGTCTGTACCTAGCTTAAATGTTGCATGGTTTTTTCCCTCTCTGACTCCTTAATTTCTGCAGGAGGGCTGGGCTGTGCTGCCAAGGCCATGTAACTGAGGAGCTGTGATGGTCAGCATTGCTGACCAAAGAATTCTTGGCCTAGGGCATATACAGCAAAGATGGACCACTAATAACGGGACACAGTATTAGGCTTTCTGCCACTTCAACTGTAGTCTTATAGATTGCAAAATCTGAACAGTGGCTGAGCGAGCAAAATTTATCTTTGCTTTGGCTTGTTGGATGATGAGCATTTAGATATTCTACTCAGCACATTTGAGAATAGCGGAATTTCTACTCTTTACCATTCCATAAATCTGCAGTGTCATACCCTAAATTCAGACTTTGCCAAATGCTTCTCTTTTTAGTTCAAAGAACTACACTGAGTTAATTTGCTTTTCTCATGCTCCTCCTTTTCATGATCATTCACATGGTTCTGTTCTGCTAGTCAGTTCCTCAGGGGAGAGTAGGGAAAGGAATATGCTTCAAAGTTTTATGAGGGTGCACTCACAGAAGCTTAATATTAAATTTAGACTTGAAGAGGTGCATGCCAGAATTGCTCTCCTTCATTTCTATTCTCCTATGCAGCTCTCTAACTCTGGAGTACTGAATATGCCAGGAAAGTTCAAAATGTGGCACATAATTTTTAGGGAAACTGTCTGCTTACAGCGGGAATGTACCTGAGATTGTAACAAACTACTCAAGGATATTCTATAAGCAAAAAGAAAATATATGTCAGATAAATTATTTGTTGTGAATTGTTTGTCTTTTGCTTCTTAAACAAACAAGCAAAAAAAGCAGACAACCCTGTTTTGCAGTTAGTTCTGAGCTTTTGTCTGTTTTTAATTTCAATACTTGTCTTACAAACTGCTAGGTGGGTTTTGTGAACTTGTGAATTTGGCATTCAAGCACAAGAATTAAGTTACAGTGCTATCTATTGAAAGGAAAGACCAGTGTTATTTTCATCCTGAGGCTGAAAGTGTCTCTCCAGCAACTGGAAATAGAGTTAAGCTTGACAAGAGTTCCTCGTGAAGCAGATGGAGAGGCAGCTAACAACCTTGCTGAAATCTTGTTGGCTAAGCCACCTGAGTATCCACAGAGCCCCAGAGTTACCTATCAAATAAACTTGAGCACTGCACGGTATGAAAGTATTCTTCAGTCTTGTCAATGACTATTTCAGTTTTGTAACCTTCTCCCTCCCTGAGTTCTGAGCAGTTAAACTCTCCGTTATCTCTCCATGTGCTTTTGAGTGATTACAGGTTTGTGGCTGATTCCTGGAGGACTTCAATGCCCATATGCACCTTCTTTTCTTATAGGCTTTATGGGGTTTTTACCGCTATTCAGAAGACACCTAAGAATGTGATAACTGTGTGCCTGCAAACTTGTAAGAACTACATAAAATAGTGTTACATATGGCTACATGCACTGAAGGATAGAAAAGGCAAATGTTTGTTGAGTTAGACTTGTTTGCAAAATGCAGAGAAAGAAACAGCCATGGACTCTCGACATTCTCCGATGCACAACATGATCCAAAAGCTGATTGTGAGATGATGCTATCAGTCTGCCTTTTCTTGCTGCCTGTGGGTTCTGAATATAAATCACAAACTGCGTGTGCTTCAGCTGATCCTCTTTGTTCCCACTGTGACCTTACAGTAAATGTATTGGTTTTTCATTTATATTTAAGAACAGATGAAAGTATGTTGGGACTTGTTTCCCTATTCACACAAACTAAATCAATATTTAAGACTCATTCTGTGGTACCAATTAACTGTTCTCCATCAGAAATAACATTCTGTTTTAGAAGTTACCACACCATCCATTCTGTTTATTTCTTGTTCTCACACAAGCATGCAGCCAACAGAAGTGGAATCAAAACTTTATTTAGTTGACATTTCTTCCTTCTCAGTTGCAAGAAAACTGTATCTGTATGGAAAGCACACTGTGAACTGGGTAGATACATAGGTGTAATGTCATTGATCTTCTCCCTCTGTTTCCACTCTGCAGTACTGACTATTCAGACCTGCGTCTATGTGTCAGTTTAATTATTAAGAGCTTCTCAGTCCACAAAGCCCAGTTATGCTCTTTGATATGCATAGAACCCCTTCTCTGAAGCAAGAGAAACCATGGCCAGTCAATTGTACATAATGTGGCCTTCAAGGACTGCAATGTACCCTCTTCCAGTTTGGAGCCATTACCCCTCATTCTATCACTACAAGCCCTTGTAAAAAGTCCTGTTTTGGTGTGGTTCTGTGAAGGCCTTTCAAGGAGCAGATAGGGAATAAGGCAAATTAATCCTGACGGTGTCAACACTAATTTATCACAAAAGAACTATGGACAAGTGCAGGGATAACATGATGCTATATGGAACAGCCCCATCACAGTCCTGAAGCTTCTGTCATTCTTTAGAGGCAATCTGTAATGGCTCTTCTCTGGCTGGGACTTGCCTTACATCTGTCTGTCCCCCTCACTGGAACAGCAGTTCCACTTTGATCCTAGCTGGCTCACACTGAGTGCCTAAGGTAGGTGCGCATCACGACTCTTTGTTTGAAGGCCGTGTGTTCTGTGCAAATCTGTTAGCAAAATAATCTTTCTCACCTCATGCTTATTCCTACAGCTGCAACCACAGAGAAGCATCATGCTGTATGCAAGGCGAATCAGTCTCTTAGAATAGAGGCAATTTCCTGTTTTAAGAAATTATAAAGAGACTAGGAGAAAGCCAAAAAGCACGCCAATTTAGTAAATTCACTGAGAAGATTATTGAGCTGAAGTCAGACAAGCTTGAAAGTCTATTTCCTGTTTGTCCCACTTGTTAACTTTCCATTATTAGGTTTCCAAGGCTGACCTGGTGGAAGTTTTTCTGCAGAAAGTTCTTGGCACTTCCCTTCTTTAGACAAAAGAGACAAATACTGACAAATAGAAAATCATATACAAGTATAGATACAGGTCAATATCTATTTTTTTCCTGTAGAAAAAAACCCATGACAATCTACTAGATACACCAGATCACTTAGATGATGCAAATTATCCTGAATTTGACCCAAATCTGTGGATTTATGCTGCTAAACCACACCTTGTAGCTTTGGCTCTGTCATATAGGCAAGGAGTTTCCTATTAGAAGCCTGAAGCCTGCTGAGAAGGTGGGCTCCCAGGCATCTGTGGGGCTTGAATTTGATTTCTGAAAGGTTTCAAGGTTGTGATGGAGCAACTCTGCATAGCGTCACCTCATTCCTGCTTCTGAGAGACACATAATTTCTTCCTTAAGTCTAGTTCCTTTGTAGGTAATGTTTAAAAAAACCTGCACCTTAAAGATATTCCACATTTGCAGTTACCCAAGCTGAGAACATATAAAGAAGCAGTGATAGTTTCAAAAATAAGGTTTTAAATAGGTTAGTAAATAAAGACAGCTTGGAAATAAACCATTTATGTATGCTTAATAACGTGTCCAGTTAAGTAAGTACTTCACATAGATTTTTACACAACGTATAGCAAAAAACCACACAACAGGATATATTACATACAGTTTTTCTCCTGAATAGTGTGTCCATTATAGCATAAAGCATACTTGAACGTGTGCACGTGCTTATTCTTTTCTCCATGCTGTGGTCAGATTTGCCTTTACCAGTGGGTGTACAGTGAATCCACTCAGTTGTGGGAGCTTGTATGTGATGTACTGGGTGATTTGTTACCTGACGTGTATCACGGAGTTCATGTGACACTTAGCCTTATGTTCTGCACTCGCTGTGTTTTGGTTTCCTCAGAAAGTTGGGAGTGTTGCTTCTGACAGGGAGAGTTGAGAGAGCTTGGACCTTTCTACCTGAGATGACCCTACAATAGCTGTGGTCTACAGAAATGCTCAATTCCCTTGGGACACAAGCAGGCTGCTCAAAAAAGTGTCTCTCTTACAGATTTGTACTCAACTTCTACTTTCCTTCCTGAGGTACCTACAGGCTTTTTTGCA
>JAVSBS010023653.1:152462-193582 GCA_033124195.1 Coracias cyanogaster | reverse complement strand
TTCTGTGACTGCTGTTGCAGGAGGTTTATGCTGTCTTGCTGGCAGGAATCTCAAAATAGCAGGTGCTTCGAGTGTGCGCTTTTCAGCAGGTGCTGGTCTGCGTGCTGCTCTTGTCCGAGGTTAGCAGCCTTAAGCCCAGATTACAGCTAAATGTAAATCACTGAAGTAGATTTTAAATGCATTGCACACTTTTCAGCAGAGCAGTTTCATTTGATTACTGCATGCTGCAATGGAGAAGATGAGCCAGCACCCAAGTGGTCTGGGAGACTTTCTTTCTGGCTCACCGTTTCTCTCCTGCAGTATGCAAAGATTCTCGTAAAGATGCTGACTTGCTTATAACTCAGCAGTGTATCCCAGCTCTAAAAAAAAATACCTCAGAGTGGGGCATCTGTGGTTTGGTTTGGTTCTTTTTTAGTTTATTTACTCTGCAATAAGGGAAGCGTTATATCTCTTCAGCAGATGTGAACTTTCCTGTTACCCTATAGCACTCATTTTCAGCCTTCAGTTCGCTAGGCTGAAGCTGTGAACAGTCAACCTTTGTCCTGAGAAGATCTGAAGTTATTGGTCAAACAATTACACGTTTCTTCCAATACTAAGCGTTCTAAGATGCTAAAAGCCCCTTGATAGTATGGATGAGTACCTGTGTAAAATGGTGTTCCTTTA
This sequence comes from Coracias cyanogaster, assembly GCA_033124195.1. NCBI lineage: Eukaryota > Metazoa > Chordata > Aves > Coraciiformes > Coraciidae > Coracias > Coracias cyanogaster. Next base: position 192,919 of record JAVSBS010023653.1, on the reverse strand, counting down.
AAGGTGGCTGGGTAAATCAGTGTTAAGCCTTGTCTGCAGGTACATTCCTGCCTCACTCTACCCAGTCTCCATCTCTCAGAGTACCCAGGAACCTGTGATGGATCAGAAGAAGTGTTTAACACTATCTTGGTGTTTCACTGGCTGGTGGGTAGCTGAGTCTAAGAGCAACTTTACTGAACAATGTGAGAACAGAGGACTGCTATTTCATTTCCATTTACTTAGTACCGCAGAAAGTCAGAGTACTGTCAGGCTCCCACGGAGATACAGCTTGTGAGTTTGCCTGCTAGGTTTTCTGTCACACAAGTGCCAGTTTGTTTGTTAGGCTTATTTCAAAGAAAGGGCTCTAAACATAGAAAGAAAACCGTGCAACTGGTCTCATCCGGTGTAAAAGGTTGGCTGCACACTTACTAGCTGCCACTTTCAGTGCTTTACTGATTGTCCTGGTTTCAACTGGGACAGAGTTCATTTTTTTCCTAGTACTGGCACAGTGCTGTGTTTTGCATTAGTTTCAGAATAATGTTGATAACACACCAATGTTTTAGTTGTTTCTAAGTAGCACTTGTCCTAAGTTAAGGATTTTTCAGCGTCCTGTGCTCTGTCAGTGAGGAGATGCACAAGAATCTGGGAGGGAGCATGGCCAGGACAGCTGACCCGAACTAGCCAAAGTGGTGTCCCCTACCTTAGGACATCACGCCCAGTATAGGAACTGGGGGGAGCTGGCCAGGGCGGGCAGATAGCTGCTGGGACATCGATCATCAGGTGGTGAGCAATTGCACTGGCCGTCACTGGTTTTTTCTTGGGATTTGGTTCTCTCTCTCTTTTTTTGTTGTTTTATTCCTTTTTATTACTATTGTTATTAATTTTTATTATTATTATATTTTAGTTTACTTAAGTTATTAAACTGTTCTTATCTCAACCCACAAGTTTTACTTCTTTTTTTCAATTCTCTTCCCATCCCACTGGGTTGGGGATGAGAGAGTGAGCAGCTGTGTGGTACTTAGCTGTCAGCTGGGGTTAAACCGTGATATTGATTACTTCCATTTCCAGAGTTTTTTGTGTAATAATAAGGTTTACTTATCGTTAATGCTGCAACTATCCTCCATGGAAGTATTTAACAATGAAAAATGCACATAGAAAATTGTTGGAATTTAAATGAAAGATCCAGCATACAGGAAAGTAATTCTATCAGAAAAAAAATTTCATATCCTTTCATGGCCAAAGAATGCCAAGCGCTAATTGGTATTTCAAAATTCAGATTAAATTCAGATCATGATGGCTGAGGCATAGAGTGTATCAGTTGTAAGAGAAGATGAGTGGCAGCTCGAATGGTGATTGTGTCAGATAAACAAGCAGTGTCTTGAAGGTCGCTTACAAGGTTTTTTAAGTATTTATAGGTATACTTCATCTTTAAGGGAAACTCAGAATGGATATCTTTTACATGCTGTGCTCCAGTACTTTCTTATACATTGTAAAGGATGTAACAAGACTGATTGGCAATAATGACTGCTCTGTTCATGGGAAGCATGACAAACTTTGAAAGATGAATGACTGAAAAAAAAAAAAAAAGGAAAAGTGGTATCCTGCTATCTGTCCGGGTATTAGCAAAAGTATCAGAGTTGCTCCATTTAATTGACTGTTCTCTATGGGGGAGTCACTTACAAGAAACAGCCTGAAACCTTGATACAAGCCCGTTTGGAACAGCTGCTCAGTCCTGGCAGAGCCCGGCGAGGCAGCCTTTCCTATTTACAAAGGACAGAGTCCTGCTAGACTCCAATTTGCTCCGCAGTAAGCGCTGACCCCAACACCCACTGGGAGAAGGGAATTTGAAACTCAGAGTTACTCAGCACTGCATAGGATTAAAGGTTCCAGTTTCAGTCTATTAAAATGCATACTCAAACTTTTTTCAGTACCTTGAATTATTAGATTATCAAAATGAAATTAAATTTGAGAATGCCAGAATTTAATGTGAAATGGAACTCTTATTTTCTTGCCTGCTTCAATTATGACAAAAAGACCCCTGTGCTTTTTGTACTTTCATGGCAAGTGCCCGATGTGAAGGAAAAAAGTCTAACAAAAATTAAGAGCTTCCCTTTGCTGGACTCCCTAGTAGCGCTCTGACTTTGAACAGATTGGTATCCAAAGATCCAGCTTCAAACCCTAAAAAAAGAGACTTTGTGCAATAGTTTTATTATATGTTTTTAAACTACATGCAAGGAGAAAAGTGGTGATTTAGTGGTTCTGCAGTGCTTTACTGAGCAAGTTCAGGTTATAACAGGCTGCTAACCCCTATTTCTCACCTGTAACTCCAAGCTATAAATTATAAACATGCTGGAACAATCGTTATATTATTATTTTTTTATAGCTCTCAATTTACAACTTTGGCTGTCCTTGAGCTGGTTCTTTGTGTTTGTTACAGTCTCCTGAGGGAGGATTCATTGACTAGAGACTCCACATTTTAGCACAGAGAAAATTCAGTCTCATTCTGGTGTCTTCAATTTTTCACAGGACCTTACTGTTCCTCATTGATTATGTACTAAGGATTAATTATGCTGTCACTGAATGTATTTACATGCTTGGACAATGTATCGGCTCACTTATTCTGGTATGGTCAGCATTTTTCCCTGGTATGGGCCATGTTTTTTTTATTAATTGCTGTAGGAGCAACATGTTGCTGTTAGAATGAGTGGAAGTGATCAGTTGGCAGAGTTGTATTTATGCCCTCAATAAATCTATAAAGATAATTTTCTCTTGCTGCTTGGAGAACTGGGATGCCTACATCTTTTGCCTTGAGGGTGTCAGAAAAATTGGTGTTTCATGAAATAAGATTGCTCTCTGGTAGGTTGTTTTACACAGGTCAGTGCACTGTCCAGAGAAATGGAATATTATATACATGTGCTTTTTCAAATATGTGACAAAAGAAATGTGATCAAATATGGGAAAAGTGTGATACAAATTCGTACTGTTAGTAGTCAGAAATTTCTATCCAGTCATTGAGCAGAACTTTAAAGACTGAAAGATAGGTGGAAGCTAAATGCATAGTATAAAATCTTACTCAAAGTTCAGAAAGAGAGTGTAAGATTTAGAATAGCAAAGAACTGGGCATTTTGGTATAATGAGACTACTGCTAGCTCAGAGCCTAACCATCCAGTTCTTCAAAAAATCCGCACGAGCTAAAAGAGAGGACATCCCGGGAGGTTCTCCCCATATAATGTTGTGCCTTCGGAGGGGACTGCATCGTCATTGTAGTTTCCTCCACTTGCTTCTCCAGAGGCTATTTAGGATTAGCCCCAAAGTTTTTAGAAGAATGCTAGAAAGCCAGTGCCATTTACAGAAAAGATTTGTGTTGTACTGTGAAGCCAGTTCCCCAGCACAACTATACTCTATACTCTAATCTCTGTACTCAAATACATATACATCTTAGTATTTATACATTATACAGCTTCTGTGAAATATGGTTCCTGTCCATGATGTGATCTGTGGGGGAAGCACTGAGATGAAATGTCATTGAGATATCACCTGACATTCTGATACATTGCCATCTAAAATTACACAGAGGCAACTGAGAGCCATATGGCCTCCAGGCTGAGCGGCGATGTTGAGTCTGAACATTCATCCCTCTCAGTTCTTCCAGCAGGTCTCCCTTTTGGATCTCTGGCCTCTTGAGATCCCAGGAAAAGGGAATTCTGCTACATGAAAAGTGTGAATGTGAGAGCAGATACTGCAGAAATGTGTTCTGAAGGTTGGCTCATTAACTTGGTAATAAATAAACATTGTATAGAGGTTGAAGTTAGAGGTCAAGAGGAGGCACAGCTTTGCTTTTACTGCAAAAACCAGAAAATCCACCACTAATGGGTTTTTTTCCTGATTTGGGTATATAATTGTTCCTTCTTGTGTACTGTGGCAGATGGTTTTCATGTGTTTAAATCCATCATAGCCATAAATCCCAGACTAACCGAATCCCTAATCCTCCTCCTTGGTTTACCTAGTGAAAGATTAAGCTATTAGTATGAGAGGAGAAAGCACTCTGAATTATCAAAATAATCCTAAAAGCTTCTAGGTCTGTGACATGCAGAAAGAGAAAGGGGTTGAACATTTTTCTTCCACTTTTTTTCTACAGGACTGAGGCATCATTTGTAGCTGACTGTATTGTTTAGTTTCTCAGTATGATGCTGCTTGTGTCAGAGGGTGATTGTGTTAGATATTTGAATGTTACAGGTATAGTGTTTCACACAGCATCCCAGTCAGTTAATAAGAGAAAATACTGCATTAAACACATGAAAAACATGCAGTTTATGCTGGGTGTGCTCAGAATTGGTGGGTGTTGTCATCCCCACACTTATCTTGCTTTCATAGGAACTCACTCTGAGTGAGATAGCTCTTCTCACCCAAAATGTCTTGAATACTTCAGTCATTCTAAGACTTCATTTTACAATCAGAAATTACATTTATAAGTAATGGTTTATATCAAGCGATTTTCTCCAACCTGTGGTCAGATATCTGGCTGGAGGCCTTGGACAGCGTGTCTGTGCAGCCAACTAAAGCACAAGTCATGCGACGCTCATGCTTGCAGTGTTGCCTCAGTTGTGGAGACCTAACGTATGAATACAGATCTCCAGGGGCTTCTTACTCAACACCTTTGTATTGGTCTGAACAGATCTCTCTCACACACATTTTCTGTAAACTAAGTGAGTTTTTCTAGGATCAAAGATTGACACCAAGGCATATAGTGCCAGGCCAGATCGTTAATTAATTTAAGCACAGATTTAACGTGAAGTTAGTGTAAATCTCTGCCTCTCCCGTTACTGTGTCTGTGAAAGCAGAAAATCCTGGGTTATGATCTCTGATAAGATGGGTTGGTGAACACAGTGTGGTGCTACACCAGTCTCTCTGACTTACCTGAAAGCACAAGTGTATGTGATGGTACAATTTCAGCAAAAAATGAACTATGTGGTGGAACTAGTCTTACGTAATTTCTGGGCTAGACCTAATCTGTGATCACGCATATTACTTAAAGGAGAAATTACTGGAAATTAGGATCTTGTATGAACTGCAAGGAAAATTCTGTTTCCTCTTATTTCCTGTGACAGCATCATCACTGGACATGGAAGAATTCTGGGATGTGCAGATAGCTTTGAGGTGACATTACCATCTCACCAAGAGTGATATTATCTAGTTAGAATAGTTCAGGACAGTATGATACCTTTAAGTATCACATGTGACAGGGTGTTCAAGAAATAATAATTATTCTGAAAGAAGAAATGTTTATTCACTGGAGAGACCTGAAAATAGGAGGAGGGGCAATCACTGTGAGTAAAAGAGGGAAACCCAGGTACAATGGGTGCCTTAGAAGTTTGCAACAAAGGTGAGAGTGGGAAGAGGATATAGAAAAGCGAAGGAGAACTGCAGGTAGACAGCTGTAGCATTCTGAAAGCTTATTCTGCACAGTAGGATTAGCTCCATGCAGCTCACTGAACAACAGCCATGCATTGACTGCATGACAAAAGCAGTCCGTGGTTGTTCACTGTCTCATGTCTTTTATTCATTCTTTCTTTTTCTTTCTTTTTTTTTTTTTTAATTTTACTTTTTAGTGCTTTTCCCCCTTTAGTGGTTCACATTATTTTACTTATCATATGTGTCCTAAGGGATTTTTAAGGAGGATTGAGAGCTGCGTTTGTGTCAGATGAAGCCTGAATGCTAATTACCAGCCTGACAGGGTATAATAACAGTACAAGAGCATCAGTGAAGGAAAAAAAAAAATGAGTAGAATATACAATTATTTTATAAAAGAGTTTCTTTCCTTGAGGGAGAAATCTGCACATTTGCCATCTGTGACAAAGGAGATGTTGAACTGCGTAAGTGAATTACCCATAGCTCTGCGTACATCTATGTATGGAACAGGATGAACTTGAAATGACATTAAGCAATTTTGTTATTGCAAGAAAAGACTAGAAAGGTACTGAACTGCAAAGCTGCATTTCCTTCTCTTTCAAAAGCCTAATTCAGGATGATAAATGAAACATGATGTAAAGCAGAAATACTATATGGACTTCTATGGAAATGTTTATTATACTGCACAAAGCTTTCATTTTTCTTTGTGCCATGTTCTAGATGGAAACTTACAGTATGTTGAAAGAAAAATGTGGAAGATCTAAGCTGCGTCAGTATTAATGATATGTTTAGGTGGAGTTTATTCATGTATAATAATGGACATTTTAGCAGTAATAAGGGATGGCTCCCAGCAACAAAACCTAGAATAACTCTAGAATAAGTGTATTATTTCAAGGTCTTCTCTCAACTAAGTTGCTAATATGTACTGCTATCTGGTTTTCAGGTTTCACTTCGGTAGCATCAGAAAATCAGGCCACATGACATCGCACAAAATAAATTCTAGATTTCCTCGGGTGACTTTTTCACATGCAAGAGAAGGCTTCTTATTTTGTACCTCTTGTATATTTGTTCAGAAACAGTCCTTCACAAAATTCTTAGCTCAAGTCCTGTATAATCATGTATTAGCAAATGACAGCTGAATCTGGACCTTTCACATGGTATTCTTCAGCTTGCAAAAGAAGATAATACAATATGTTTGATGTCTAAATTGAAAGGAGTTAAAGCGCGGAAATAGCTGGTATGGGCCATGGAAGGCAGCAAAGGGTTAGGCTCTATGATGTGTCAGAAAAGAATAACTTTCCTCAAGGGGCTTCCAATGGGGAACCCCACCTAGAGTGCCTTTCCATCACCTTCCCTCTTACTGCTGTTCTCAGGCCATAGCTAACAGCAGAATCATGACTGTAGTACTAAATACTGCTATGTAATCAAAGTAGATGAAGCAGCCAAAAAAGGAGTCTCGTTTTAGAAGAAACATGGAATACAGAGACAAGAATTCAAGAAGCAGCTGTGTCTGGATGGTCTATCAGTCCTGTGAACAAATGTGGAAGAGTTCTAGACAACCACACACAAGTGACAGGCAGAATTTCTATGGATCAAAGGAGTGTGTGTGCACTGCAGAGTCAAGTACATTGATAACATATATATATTATAGTTAGGAATATATAAAATAGAATATATGCTATTCACTTAAGTTATTGTGTTATTTGCTGTTCTTCCTCAAGAAGGACATCATCAGAATTTTCCTGTATTCCTTGGAATAGTACAGGCAGCTTGCAGACCTTAACCTTTTACAAGAGCCCTGATCATTACAGGAATAGGAAAATTCTGTTATCACCAGTTCACCACAAAGCGATGTCCATGCAAAAATGATTTGATCCTGACTGTAAGTAGCACCCTATTGCATAGAACATGGAAGTCGGTTGTAATGTACTTGGGATTACACAGTTTTCATGTGCCAATGGTTAGGTTTTTTCTCCTCGTATAGGTATTTATAAGTAAATTTTCGATGTATGTTACTAAACCAGTCAGAATTTTAACTGACTTAAAGAACAACAAGCATGGAAGACTCGTCTTTGGGTGATAGCAGAAGTACATGTAGACAAAGCTGTTGTGTTCCTAAATTACTGTATTCTTATGGCCATGTTGAAGGAAGCTAATGTGATACCACTCGAAAGACCACTAGATAAATCCTACAGAAGCTTAGTGTAGATTAGTACTCGTCATTAACTATTTGAATACTTTAATAATGTGTATCAAATATTTTAATAACGTAGCCTATTTTTAGTGTGTATTTCCTTGCAGTTTGTTGTCAGGGAAAATAGAAGGTATATTATCTGTCTTACTACATTTCATTCCACAGTCAAAGTTTGACAGTAACAGTACTTGCACAATTTAAATGCTAAAAATGTAAATAATATATGTGCTTCCTCCATTTGAGGCAGATATGTGACAAGCTGGCATATGAATGAAATACTTCAAATAGTTTTACTTCGATAGGACAGGCGTTACATAGGCTACATACCCTGTTGTAGAGACAACTGGTGAAATCTTGACTCTAAGCTGATGGAAAATCTCTCACTGGCTGCACTGAATGCATTCTTTTACCCAGTTACTTTAGAAATACAGATAACCAGATTCCTTCATTAACATGGAACAAACCTACGCATTGTAGCGTCAAGCCTCATACTGTGCTTAACAACACAGAGCATAACAAAAGTAGTAATCATACGCAGCATTGCAGATCTTAAATTAAAACAATTTTATCTTTGGTGTCTGAAATAAGATATCTAAGATTTGTAAATTCAAACTTGAGATAATATTTTGCAAAATACACTGTACCCCTCCTGAAGTTTGGAACTGGTCTCATTCACGACTATGTAAGCGTGTCTCAGACTTATGCCGAAGTTGTGGACTTAAAGACTATTACCCTAGTTAAATGTTAGGATTAGTCTTTAATTTCATATTGTAAAACCAGTGGCACTTAGCAGCACCCCAGATTTCATGTCCCCATTGTACCGCGTTTGACAAAGAACATAATGACACAGGTCCTTGTGCAGGAGAGCTTGGGCTGTACAGCGGCAGAATTGCTGGGGTTGATCGTGTGGCAATAGTTGTGCGTGTGTGTGTGGTTTGACCCATTCTCAAATAATCTGTCTACTCCATGTTGATAAAAGATCCTGTGACACATTTTCTAAGAGAAGTGGTTTGCTGTGCTCCATATTGGCGGCATGTTCACAGACTCCTCTGGGGGTTGTTACAGTCTAATATTGTTAAAAGCTTTAAAACCTCTCAAGCTGAACTCCCACTGGAGCCGCAGGGAGTTCCTCATGCCAGCACTTGCAGGATCAGGTCCATGAATGGGGAGCATTTTAGGATTCCCTGGGAAAAAACCATCACCCTCACAAGAGAAATGCCTTTGCCATTACTGCACTATTCCAAGAACTTGTGTGTGGTTACAGTGTACAAAATATTGCAGGAGAAATATAAATGGAAAACTATTTTTCCTTCATTTTGTTTTGGTTAACTTTACAATTATTAAGCAATATCTCTTCTGATCCTAGGCAGGTCCTGTTAGCCTGTGCAACAGAAGGCAAAATGCCTAAGCTAATGATGTAACACAGAGGTAGATGACTGAGGTGCAGGCTGGTTGTGCTTTCTTAGCATGAGGGAGGTGACTCTCCTTTCTCTTCCCTTCCCAGAAGAACAGCAGGTGCTTCCAGCATGAAACTTGCCAGTCCAGATGCTAGTTTGTGGCCATGGAGTTACAGTGCACCTCAGGCAGGCAGAGACAATAATGTAAAACTCCTTAGCCCCTTTTTGATCCTCAGCTGTCTGAGTGCTGAGCATAGCCCTTGGCAGAGTGTCCTCTGCAAAGGTCTATGGGCAGTACTGAAACTCATAAAGGAAGCAGGGCCATCCTGAGTGAGTCCTCGTTTACCATGTGGGATACCCACGCTCTCCTCTTGCGCTATCAACAGCCTGTCACACTAGTTGAGGGGAGCCAGTTTGCCTTCTGGTACAGTGGCAGCCTCACTTGAATAATGTTTTGATAATATTTACCTTCTCCACAAGGGTGTTGTGAGAGTTAATCATGTTTTTAGGAAGCACTTTGGGAGTTTGAGATTACTGTTAGCAGTATCTGTAATCCACAAAATAATATAGCAGCAGAAGCTCATTTGGTATTTTTTCCTCATTTGTGTTTGATTGCCATTTCTGTTCTTCAACTGATAAATTACTTCCAAACTTACGAACATAAATCCCTGCAAATGTGTGCCATTTATGGTCTTAAATACATGTGAAGCTTTGTCATCCCCATGATAAATACTGCACTTGAAAAGGGAGCATCCCAATCACATTTGACCTGTTATATAGATAAAGTCAATAGTGTCTGCAATTACTCTGCGATCCAACAATTCAAACCAATCTGTTTTTAAAGACAAATCATGCATAAGCTCAAGCTAAGTAGTGGTCTTCTATGATTCTGATTCATGCTGTGCTGACAAACCCTCATAAAAGCAGATAAGCTGTATCAAGAACTAATTAAGAGAAGAGTGTTGTATGCCTCCTTTGCATGAAATTAAATAACAGCATTCTGGGAAGAACTAAAGCAACAAAATCCAGCGATTTTTTTCTTATTCATACAGAGGACTTTAAGACATGTCTTGGATTTTTCTGAAGCTTCAATTACCACATGTATCCTTGGGATGTGAATGCCAAAAACGAGCTGTAGCCAGCCGGAAAAGATTTCCTATTTTGCCAAGTATTTTGGTCTTCTTAATTCAAGGTGGGACTAGTTGGAAAATAGTTATTCTTTATGGAATTAAGACTAAAGTTTTTGGCTTCCCTTGGTAACGTACTTATTTCCCTTCATTGATTTTTCATTAGAGACATCTCATTCATTCTTTGGGAAAGAATATAGTACCTGATTGATCAATCAAGTTAACCTTGAGCTTTGCAAACCAGCAAAAAGCATTAGAAAATAGCTTTGTATTAACTTACTGCTTGATACCTTACTGATTTAGACTTTGTCTCAAGTATACGTGGCCTTAGAATGCCATGTCATGTGTTGGTAAAGTACTTTAGAAACGCTGTATGGTACCTGGATTGAAAATTTTCATAGTGCCTGTAGTTACACTGATTTGAACAAGTTGAATATGTCCTAACATTTGAGCACTTTACACTTGCTTAACAGCAGACATATCTTCCATATATGTATTTCTGTGAATATTACCATATTCACTGGAAGTAAGCTGTTAGAAGATGTTGGAAGAGTGTACGAAAGTCTTTTTAAAATTAGCTTTGATCAGAATCAAGCCTTCGTCTAATTAGCATAATCACCTACGTTGCACAAGAGTGCATTTTAACCTTTTGTGAAGTCAAGGTAAAATAATAACAGTGGTTTTATTATTTCTGGAACTCACAATTTGAAGATCACAGAACACTTTCCAAACCTTACGCTTAACAATACCATCATGTATTAACATTGTGCCTGTTTACAGAAGTGAAAGAAAAGGCAAATGAACTGACTATTGCTCGAATGGCTTTGTATTCAGAGTATAGGTTTCAAGAAAGCAGCTAAATTACCTTCCACATAGACAAATATTTTTGTTTATTTTCCCCTGGTTTATATTGTAATATGTTTTGTTTTTCAAAAGACACTTTACTTTTTATACTGATCTTTAAAAAACATTTTCCAGCTTCTTCACACTTGAAATAAATATTTATCATCTGTCATTGTAAAGAGTTTTTCAAAGGAATGCTGCTGTCCTCTTTCTACTTGTACTCCTCCTGTCTCTTTTTGACATTAATCTAAAATGACTCCAGTGTGTCCTGCAGATTTAAGTCTGACAGCACGTGGGGAAGACAGTGGTCTCAGAGTAGTTTGGCTGCACTCCCAGTGGAGAAATAGGAAGTCGTAGCAGTTCTGAAACAGAACATTTTAACTGCAGACACCCGTAACCTCAGCCCGCTGAGAACAAGAGAGCAGGGGAGCTACCTTGAAAAGGATAATTCTGTAGGAAATTCTTTGCTGAAAAGGGTTAGTTGTCAACTACTAGATTTCAGTGAGATTCATTAGACTAGAAAGTCAAAGTATCTGAATCACTCCAGCCTGAAGAACATTTGTGGAAGATCTGTTTCCAGTGGATACAATTCTTAATCTTCATTCAGATTAAGTAATTTTTTTGTAAACTTTCATTCTAATATTTACATCTCTGCTTTTTATAGAAACATTATCAAGCATCAAAGTATTGTATTCTCACCAGAGATTCCACAATACTGTCCATTTTTTTTAAAGTTGTTTTAGTAATCTGGTTTGAGTCATTGATGTAAAGATGAGTGTCTCTTTTGCTGTTAATAAAGTTTCCATGAACCCATAGCCCTTTTCTTGAATGTTCCTTAAAGCTTTGAGGCACTTTTTTCAGATTGGCATCTGAAATTCAAATACATATCTGTGCACAACTTACAAATGATTAGTCATGTAATTTGATTGGTGTTTTTCTTGTTCCCTGACTGGTATGAATGTTTGCAAAGGCTATATTTAAATGATCTCATCCTGAGATTAAAATGTATTTTCCCTGAACATCTGTGCCTATAAACTGAATGCTCAGAAGAAGTGACTATAAATGGGCTGTTCAGATGTGCAATATGAATGTGGCTAAGTCTAATTCAGTTGAAGATTTAAACGAGCACTCGTCGGTTGGTTGGGGGGTTTCTTTGCCTGTATTTATTCTGTTTCAGTAGGTGTTGCTAATAACTAGTAAACCTACCTGCTTGTTCTGAAGCCTCGTGTGTTGCTAGTGCATATATGTAAAAGCAGTAGGAATGGTGGCTGGAGAAAGGTGGTAGTAAAGCAGTCCTATAGACTGGACTAGACACTGCTCACGAAAGACAGCTGAAGGAGCAGGTGGAGAGTTCTTCTTTACAAAAGGGTGGTGGATTACCTATGACGGGGTCAATATATCATTTGTTAAATACGTGGCTCCTGCAGGATGTGAGTATGTGGCATGGTAATATTCTATACATTTCTGTACATGTATAGGTTATAATCTGAGGATTGTCTTCCATTGTAGAGGGATAAGTGCTGCTTGTCTGTTTTGGCAAATTCAGAGGAGTTTCCAAATTTCTGAAATGCAAAATGACTGTGTCTTTCATTGCTCAAAGACTGATTTCTGTTAGATACACAAATTGAGATGTGTAGAATTTTTTTCTATAAATGTCAGCAACACAAAGCTTTTCAGGTGGAAACCACCTTTCCTAAAATATTTTTACTGCATAAGGACATGTCTAGTGTCGCTACAGTTGCTTTGCAATCTTTACGGAGGCAATCACAACATAAAATTGTAATGTGTTGGTATGAAAAAGGAAAAAAATGGTTCCAAGTTTAAGTTCCTTTCTTACAAATAATTTAGTCATAACAGAAATTTATTTGAGAATGAATCCATATGGTTTAGTGGCTGGGTCATTTGGGCAGTACAGCCCCACAAACATGGTTTTAGGAGTAGTGTTACTGCTCCCACACAAACGGTATACCTTGTTATCTTGCATGTGCACGTATGGAAATCAGTGGTGCCATTTTTATTACCTTTCTGTTATGTATTCTGCAGTCCACACCATCTTTCACACACGCACAAAATGCTTTTAACATCTATGGCCTGCTGCGAAAGAGCGTAGTGCTTTTTTTTAGAATTGGTGGTATGAGGTCTGTTTTTTAGTATAGTTTTATCCTTTTCTAAAAATCTGGGGCACAATAGTGTGCCTTGTATTGAACAGAGAAAACCTGTGGCATCCCGGATCACTGCTAGGGAAAATGACATCACAGTTTCAGCTTCACAGCAAGTGTAATAACAGTTTGGAATTGTAAAAATGTCTCATAATATTTTACACTTCCCATTGATATGCAGAATGTGGCCATAACACAAACTTACAGGCTGTAATAATAGATGCTAAATGTTCTTTATTTTTATTTGTTTTAACCTGCTCTTGAAGTGTTGATCTTTGTTCTCTTTCATGGCTAGGTGCCAGGGTCAGCTGTTATTAAATACAACTTGACCGTTGAGTGCTGGTATGCTTTCAGATTTCCAAAAGGGCTATTTAAAAGGCCTTCTGCAAGATGATTTCTTGGATTAGAGCATTTCCTAGAATCCCTCAAACATCCTTTAACTTACTGTCTTTTTGGTGACAGCTTTAATATTAATATCCAGCACTGGATGATTAAGTCATTTATAAAGGCATACTTTTTTTTTCTTTATGCATTTCAAAAGTGTTCTACTCTGTTGATCGAAGCTGTTTTACAAGGGTGTTTGAATGCGTTGACCAGCTGTCTTTTTAATAGGACTGAGCATATTGACTAGAGTTTAACCAGCTGCAGAGTACTCCTCCTATTGCCAACAGCATTGATAGGAAGGTTCCATGTTTTTCTCCAGTCAGATGCAAAGCTCAATGGGATCACTCTTGTCAGGATAAGATAGTAGGCGTAATTCACTTTTCTAAGTCCATAAACACCACTGAAAATATTCCCTTTACTTGTCTGTTGGATAAAATAGTTGGCACATTCTAGCCTTGTTGGACAGGTATACATTTCAAACACCAGCAAGTTGTAAGAGTCACAGATGTTTCACAAGATAAAAAAAGAGCTAGAATGTTTCAGCTCGGTTTCTAAAGATTTCTTTTTTACTTTATAATTCCCCTGGACATCTTCTCTCACTCACTTGAGCCATTAGTGCTTTAATAGTTAAAGTGTGTTTATATAAAGGGTGTTTTCATGTATGTGCAATAATGCATATGGGAGTCGATGTGAATTTGAATAAATGTGGATTTATTTATGTGTGGTTTTACACATGTAAAAATGCAGTCCTACTACTTGCATTGTTCTTTAAATCCAAATCTCAAGCACTGAGCTTTGAGCACAGATGCTGTTTTCAGTAAGATAGTACTTGTCTATTCTTTGAATGTCATGGCAGATGTTTTACCTCGAGGTTAATATCTGACTCGCTTTAAATTCATGTGGGAAATCTGAAAGTTCCATTTCCTATCTCGAAAATCAATAGGAACTTAATCAGAGCTGCTAAAAACAAGTCCCAGTTCTTTTGTAACAGAGAAAGTAAACAAGATACAAAATTAAAAGTGACAGAATATTTTACATAAAGGACATGAAGTGCACCACCAACTAAGCTTCAGCTCTACAAGGCATGTGTCTTTCAAGTTGAAGTTTGACTAGAGAAAGCCCCATCTGGATTTTTTCCTATATCGAGGCACAATAGCACATTTAAGGTACATTTAAATTTTTAGTATTGTATAAACACATTTTTTTATAGACATTAGTTTTATATTGAACAGCTTGTGTGGTGACCTGAAAGATTTTCTTTGTCAGAATCTGTACAGACTCCTCATGTATGGTTGTTATTCACAGGAATATGAATCCAGATCCTGAGTGCTTTATTGGTCCTCCTGCCCCAACAGATCTTGTGCTTGGATTTCATATAGCTAAAGTCCCATCTTCCCCACTACCCTCAACTGATTTGTTCTCTGTTGTTGCTCTTCTTTGATGTGAATGTTGTCTTCCTGAGTGTTGTTTGATGTTATTTGTCCTAAGTCTGAGAGGATGTTGAGGGTATATAATTTAATCTCAAAGGCAAAGCGCAACTGAGACCACTGTGTTCAGTTTTCATTATCTGCCCAGGCTGGCTGATCATAGGAGATCCTGATCCCTACATTCTGCAGCTGGATTCAGTCTGGAAACAAGGACTGTTCTGCCAAGTAAGATTGCATGGGTAAATAATCAAACTGGAGAAAATACTGTAAAGTATTGAAGAAACAAAAGGAAAACAAATGAAGAATAGGCTCATGGGCATCTTGTTTACAGCATCCTTTGTCCTTCTTGTTAAAACTTCAGAGAGTGCAAGTGCATTTTGAGAGGGACTGTAGCAGTTTCTGAAGTGACCAAACAATTGTAAAACTGACAACTTGGATGTGTGGGCAGCGGAGCCTATAAAATTTTTATACGTGTTTATTAAACCACATGGTCTTTAACATGTAAAGGGTAGTGTAGTGGTTGGAAGCCAATAGGAGAAAATAAGGCTGGGCAAGGCATGGCTAAACAGCAAGTAAGAAGGAAGTCATGAGGAAGACGCTTACTGCAGATAGCTCCAAAATGCATATAGTGATAAGGTCTAGAATACTCATAGGGCTATTCACTTTTTACCACATTTCTTCAGCAGACAAATGTGCTTTAATCTTGTGGACTATGCAAACAAAACAAAAAGGAAGAGGGGGGGAAACCCGAGACCTATGTCAGGCTTTCTGTGTTTGATTCACTGGTTCATTAGCCATTACTGATGACTTGATAAGTCATTTCAGGAGCTGTACTTGTTTCTTGATTTTTAGAAAATGCTTCATAGTCTTGGTGGAAATTATATTTGTCAAATAATTGTGACTTTGAATGTTCAGTTCAAGCAAAAAAAGCTAGTCTGGTTTACTTTGAAAAAGATTACCACAAACTTCCTGTTTCTGCCTAGTAACTGTGTACATTCATCACTGGTAGAGATTTCCTTACTTTGGTCTTAATGACTTTAGGTATACCAGAGGGGAGTAAGGATCTGTGTTTGAACAGTTTATCAGTGAAACTTTCCATATGTAAATCTACCCTTAACCCATTCTGAGTGTGATTGCTAATCCACAGTTTATGGCAGTCATTTGAAGTCACTGCAACTGTATAAATCATATATTATCTTTTCTCTACTGATGCAATTTCTTTGTGGAGACTGTATCCACATGGTGGCAGATAGTGGTAGAAGTACTGTTCTGATCACAATGCTTTATTCTCCTGCCTGCATCACAAGAGGAAGATTTTTTTATTTCCCCACTTTGACCTTCTGAAATTCATCTTTTCTTTCTAGCTTGATTTTTGTAACACCTATGGTGAGCCTGTACTAGATTTCGTATTGCTGCTGTATCTGTGAAAGACATCTTAGTTTTCCTTGGCCATTAGAAGCAAGGAAAAGGGCAAGCCTGTCACAGACATCCCACAAGAAAGAGGAAAAAAAGGCCTATATGGGCATTGGAAAGGTGATATGCAAGATGGGGCTTACAGGCAGGAGCAGAAATAACTGGTAGAGGAGTTGGATTGTGGCTATCTTCTGAAAAGCAATGTGACCAGCAGAGCATAGATTTACCTTCTCTATCTGCATCTATAAGAAAGTATGTGCTGAATGGATAACTTAGGGTAGAGCTAAAACAAAGCCCAGCTAGAGGAAAGAACCCCAGAAGTTCATGCTAATGTAAAGCAAAATTACGTTTCTTAGGATGTAGGATTTCTAGCTCCACAGAAGCACTTAGTTTTTAAGAACAAGCTACATCTGGTGCAGCCAAGAAGAAGTTACAGGAGATAGTAGTATTCAGATAGGTGTGTCAGGGAACACTTCTTTCTTTCTGTTTGCTTTGTGAAACCTGGTCTCCAGGTAGCACCTGTCGGTGCATACGGCTCTCCTCTCTTTATATAGTTCTGAGTTCCATTGTTTTTTTTCACTTGGGACTAACCTAACTGTGATCCCACATATTGAAAGCCCAATTGCACATGTAGTGCATAGAATCTTAGAATGGTTTCAGTTGGAAGTGACTTCAAGATCGTCTAGCTCCAACCCCGCTGCCAAAGGCAGGGACAGTTTCCAGTAGATGAAGTTGCTCAAAACCCTGTCCAGCCTGGTGCTGCCACAACCAGAGCTCAGTCAGTGGGAAGAATTAGAAGACTGGCTCAAAAAGTCCACTTTGGATCCAAACTAAAGTACTAGTGCTGATGTTCCCATAGTAGCTTGAGTAAGATGACTCTGTAGGGACTATTTCAAACAGATCTCCTTAAACAGATTCATGTATGAGGGTTGGGAGAGGACAGCGAGGCATGGAGAGAGGAAGCAGAGCACTTCATGCAGGAGACTGGTGATGCAGTTGAATTCCAGTACCAATCTTCAGGATCACTGCCACTGTTCCAGTGAAGGACTTGTAGCTGGATATAAAACCATAAAGATTTACTTGTTTGAGTATAAGCTTTAAATCATTTGTATGATTAAAACAAAAGTTTGACTTAATTTCTGTCAGATAAGAAATTCCGAAGCAACCAGCAAATAAAGTGCTTAGTTTGTCAAGTGGATTTTGTTTTAAAAATAGAAACATTGTCATTGCTATCTTCTTAAAAACCTCAGAAATTTTAATGAGTATACGAATTAGTAGAGTGAAAAAAGCTGTTAACATTCTTGTCTCATGACTTAATTTGAAAAGTTCTTTGGCTTTCTTTAAAGTTACATTTAAGAAAACAGAGCATTAATATGTTAATTAATAAGAAATTCAATAGAGATCTAGAAAGTAAGTAGTTAGACTACTTTTTTCTTTAGTAACTCTGTGAAGCTCATTAAATGTTACTTGGAACACATGCATAGGGAAGAACTACAGAGAAATCTTCTTAAGATGAGCTTGTAAAGAAACCTCCTGTCTTAAGAGACATTGGTATTCTCAAATGTATTGAGTCTGCTCTTCTTAGAAAATCACATTAATTAAACAAGTGATTTTGTTTAGTCCTTTGAGCGAATACTTGAGGCGGTTCTCTTTGGGTCCTAGAGCTGAGTGAAATAGTGACTTTTAGATCAGCGGCTGAACTAAAAAATAATTTCTAATACGTACGAATTAGTCCAGGACTTTTTCTTTACTTTTTAATTTTTTTTTCCTGCATCAGAAGAAGGTTGTCTGAAAGTGGACTTGAAACTGCTCATATGGAGATAATTCTATTGATTGAATAAAACTTTAATTTTCTTCTCTTTACTTTTAAAATTAAATCAATTTAATCTTTTAAAAAGTGTCAGGACCAAGCTTTGAAACATTATTAATGTTGAAATGTGTTTCCAAATGAACCACTTTTATATCCTGTTTCTTCTCTGGAAGTGAAGTGTTTCTGCTTTTCAGTGCAAATTTCAAAGTCTGAATCAAGATGAGATTCCATTTTTTTGCGTGAGAAACTCTTGACCCAAAAAACTGGCCTTGTTGATTCTGCGCCGAAGAAGAGCTGTGTTCTTGTTCCGGTTGTCAGGATTCAGTGTCTTCTTGCTTTCCCTGTGACTCCTATAAATACATGAATCAGCTGTAGGGCATAATACGGCTTTGATGCTGTAATGATGGCATCATTTTTGTGCATCTCTTCTCTGCCTTTCCAGTTTTCTGTGATGGGGTCTGACTGTACACGTTCCCTCAAAAGAATTGGCCTTCCTGCATCCCTGTCTCAGTGCATAGCAATGCCTGGATTCAGGTGGGGTCCCAGAGTGACCCCAGTGTTCTTCATCCTCTCTGATAACCATTCAGGCTAACATTTAAGTTTATAGCAGATGCTGAAAACAAGTCCATTATCACAGCCGTAGTCAGAAATTGGGTTGCTATGCTATTTCCAACCCATCTCCATGTTGCACGAGCAGGAGGGGCCGTTCTGTTACTAGCTCTGTTGCCCATGGTGTTAGCTGGAAAATCCTGTCTTCTGAAAACACACTTTTGTTGCAAAAGTAAGTGCAAGGCCAGCCCTTGACACCAATCATGGCAGTGGAGGCTTTTAGAGAGGGCTTATGCATTGTTCAGACCTCTTTTGCTAGCAATTACTGGTAACGTGAATTATTTCACTGTAGTTATGAATGTATAACTTTAGGAAGAATTTGATGTTAAAAGCTCCTTTAGGTCATTGCAGTCACTTTGGGCACATTGAACTCGCTGTTACGTAAGTACACACAAAAGAAGAGCAGGCTCCCTGCAGCACTCTGTCGTCCTTGTCTGCCGTCTGTGAAGTATGTGAAAGGTTTGCAGGTTTGCCCATTTCCTGAAGAGAGGCTGAGCAAGCGGTCCTCTTCTGAGAGCCTGAAATTACCCTGTGCTACATGGGAAAAATATATTAGAAGCATTAACACTGTATTAGCTGCCTCCCCTCTATCCGCTCAGAACCAGATGGAGTTTGCTGTGTTTATGTAATCCCTCACAGGTATTTGTTGACACTAGAAAATGTTTAAATGAAGTGTTTCAGTGCAGGCTGACAAGGTTCCAATTTATGAAGAGCACAAGAAGATAGGCCTCACTTCAGTGTTTACCCAAACCTGCTATTGTGGCATAAAATCTTCTCTCTTAGGGGGATGAATAGGTCTGAGCACAAGTCTGAATCTTGTTTGACTCACTAGTGGTAGCTGAGAAAAGTGGAATTATTTGTCTGCTACTGCATGGGAGTCCCAAATTAGACTGTGCAGTGAACATAAGAAAAAGAGGTAAAAAGTAGGGATTGAGAGAGAAAATAAACCTGTCCTTCACCCCCAGTGGATGACATACTGGTCAAATACTGGCTTCAGGGTCAGTGATTTGAAATGATTCCTGCAGCAGACAGGAGAAAATAGTAAAAAAGGGAGTGCTGTTTCTGGACCTTCTGCTGTCCTTCTCTGCCACATCCCCTTAAATAACTGCTTTCATTTTTAAGGAAGAAATTTTTTTTAAAGTATACATAAAATAATAATCAAATATGTTAAATAATTTTCAGATCTATTAAACTGAGTTTTGACTACGTAGGAACATAAGGCTGGAAAGTGATTGCCATTTGATTTTAAATTGAAGAAAGTCCTTCTGAAGTTCCTTGCAATTTTTTTCATCCAAACAGAAAATGAGGAGGGAGGGAAGGAGGGAGAGAACCTTACCCTTCAGTGGTTTGAGTTCACTTCCTCGTTACAAGGCCATATTAGCTCTATTAAGCTTTTTGGTTATTTGCCCAATTTGTGTTCTTACATGTCAGTATTTATTTATGTTCCTTGTGTACACTGATCCTCTCTGTAGTACTTCTAATTGTCTTTTCATTGAGTTTTCACCTTTCTCTTCTACACCTTTATTGTACAGTACAGTTTCTGTTCCCGTGTTGTTATTGTAATAATAGTCAAGTTTATTTAAGATTGAATTGTTCCTGCTGGATTATAGGCAATGAGAACTGTGTGGAGTAATTCACATGACATCCCATGAGTGCCTTGCTCTATCCCTACTGGAAATAACTTTAAAAGTCCAATTTCTTGTCACAGCCACCTTGTTCACAGTTGCCTTATGATTAGCTAAGACACCTGTGTCTTATATCACTAACCTCTTTTTATAATGAAAAATCTACATGGATAGAATATTATTTAAATGAATATTTAGAAAATGTCTATTACTGTTGTCAGTTCTGTCACACTAGGGCATAGATCCTATTGTCTACATAAGACTGTCTCTTAGTGCACTTTGCTTAAAATATTCGGTATTCATGTCTGATAGTTTCCTGTTTCAAACGTTTGCAATTCTGTCAACTACCATGTCACAGTCAGTCAAATTTCTTTGACTTTCAGCATTAACAATTTCTGTAGCCATGTACAAGTCACACAAACTGCTCATTATTGAGAGCATAATTAGCCATCTCTGTCACATGGGACACTGTGTGACACACGGAAGATTAACTAATAGTGAATGATGATTAGTTGGAGCAAAACTTGAAAGCAGTGTGGCAGGAGAAAGGAATGCTTCATTGGCTGTGACCTGTGCTGAGTACCTGTCTTTCCAGGACAGTCAGAAGAGAAATAGCATCATGTTTTGTGAGTTTGGATGAATTATTGCAGGAGGTGAGACTGTTTCAACTTTATAGCAAAAGCTTGAAATTTGATTTATGTCACACGTCCATCAGTCAAATTTTGCTCTAACTGCAGGGATTTCAGCAAAGCTATTTGTGGTTTATTCTACTGCAAACGGTACTAGTTCTTAGCTTGAAATACAGAATTTTTACGGACTTCACAAATTAGTTTTTCTCATCTGGGGTAGAACTGTGATGTAGCTTGCAAATTCAAATTTCTGACAAATCAAGATCTCAAAAAGGAATGAGTTTTGCTGGCAGAGTTTTTGTCTTTTCTTCTCCCAAAGGGGTGATTAGTGTAACATGCAAAACGTTTCCAATTAAACTCAGAAAAAAGAAAAATGCCAGCTTTTCAGAGAAGCTTTCTCCTGAGGACTCAGACCAATTCCAAGATTTACTAAGGTTTAGAAATATTTCATTTGTATCTGATCACTCAATAAATTCACAGGGAATCTACCTGTGAGTGAGCACAAACCTTCAGTCTAAGGAATTCTAAAAACTACATAAAAACACTGGCATGTCTTAGCTTGGATACTTCCTGATCGGTACCTGCCTTGGTCTCACATGCTGCCTTTCCTCTCCATCTGGTCGAACAGCTATGGTACAAGGTAAAGCAACATTCAGAACCCCAGTATCTGGGAATGCTGCAGAGGTGGCTGTCATCACCTATCTGTGGTAAAGAATTACTGGGCTTTATTTTGAAGACTGGAGGAGAATTAGAAAAAAATCATGCTTTGTGTGTGATCTTCCTGTGAGATGGTTCCAGCTTCTAGCTTTGCCTGTGTCTAAAGCACACCAGCTGACATTTTGCCATTCATACTGTCTTTGGTTTTGAGATGGTGATTTCATTCAAATCAACAACGTCTTCTGAAGGGGATGGAAAATGCACATAAACTTCATGAAGCCAAGGAAGCTGTTCATGCTAAATTCCTGTGAACTAAATATAAGCACTAGAAATACATTCTATGCTGTCATCAGTGAGCTGTTAGCTGGCAGAGGTGTTTTCCTTCTTGCCCCCCAAGCCCCCCAAAATATCAGAACCGGTAATGCATATAAAAAATAGCGTGAGGACCATTGGCAACCTTAAAACCCCTTTAATCACAACATGCCTAAGTGACCTACCTACAAATTACCTTCCTTTTATAGTACATTAAAAAAGTAAAAATCCCTTCAAGCCTTATCTGGCTTACATCAGAAAGCTGTACTGTGTAGATGAAATCTTTCTTGTGTGAGCCTATCCTTATTCAATAAAAATGTTAAATAGCATTATTAGGTAAGGCAAATGTTGTACTAGTGTATTTAAATATCTGGTTTTGACAACAGATTAAGAAAACTAACACAAAATAAACTTGAGCTTTTAAAAACACCGCAGCCAGATTTTCAGAAGTATGAAATACCAAAAAATCTGCTACTTTGAACTCAGTTTTACATGGTGCTGCGTTGTGCTCTGTACAGGAGAAATTGTTACGATATGACCCAAAGCCATAAAATAAATGTTACGCATCCTGTATTTAGGGGGAAAAAGTTTCCGTGTTTAGTAGGTCTTTCTCCACCTGTAAATATATCACAGTAAATATTTATGTCTACATTTCAAAGTATGCGTATACATATGAACACACACACACATATGAATTCAGAAATGAGGGTTCCAAGCTCTAATCTTTGCAACATGTTGTCATAGTCAAAACAAGAAAAAATCTAAGAAAAAAAAGCATACTAACTTCTCTGGTCTGTTTGTGATGTCATACTTGAAATATTTCCCTCTGGCATTGCAAACTTCCAGTAATAACAGATAGCCCTAGTTTTCAGAAGTCTGACTTTTGTTGTGTTCACAAACAATGGACTGGAAGCAAATTGGATCAAGAGTGAGGGGAAAATGGAATAAACCACAGCAGCTTCAGCCTTTTTGTATTTGAAAATTCAATTTCTGAGAGAGATAGGGGCTATGTTGTGACCAAAGTTCCAAGCAATGGCTTCTTTCAGCAGAAGTTACTGAGACAGTGCAGTGTTACCAAACCACCCAAACTGGATATTCAGTGGGTGGCCGTGAGCATCCTAGAGAGACACGAGGAAAATGTTGTGTCATTCCCAATTTCCAAAGAGGTTCTCTCAAAAGGCAGAAGCAATTTCTTGAAGGAAAAGATCCCCATAACTCTAGAGTGCATTATAATAGCACTTTTTTTTTTGAAGTAACGATTTTATTTATCTTTCTTCTATCACCTTCCTTTCCCACTTTCTTTCAGGTGAAAGCAGGTTTCTTTTCCTTATTATCCTGTACTTAAGAAGAGCTTTTGATAGTAATTATTATTACTTGGTGCTACTCTAATATTATAACTTTATTATAACACTAATAGAGCTGAATTAAATGGAATGATTCTCTTTTTTATTACCAAGGCACAAAGGTCATAGGTTTTAATTAAAACCTTTGATTGTCTTATTTGACTTCCTGTTTGAATACTGGACATTTGGCCAGCTAGTCCAAGTAAAGTATGACATCTTTTGATTATAGAAAAGGACACAATTTTTCACTCTATTTATAAACTGATGCCCCTGTTGTATAGAAATGCTGTCCAATATTCCAGGAAATCTAATTAAATAATACTCTTCCATGGGAAAAAAAAAAAAAAGATCAAAACCTTCATCTTCCACAATGAAGATTATATGGTTGATAAAGTTGCTTTGTTCATAGATAATGGCACTGGGGACAATGAGGTACTTGTTCCTTCCTTGGGTTCTCAAGGGACTATGATGATACAAATAATAACAAATAAAAATACAGCTTATATGAAAAAGCACAGCAGAAATGAACAGTCACAATAGGTGCATATCAGATTGGTTTACCGTAGCTACAGAGCTAACTGACAGGATATGGAGGAGGAAGATAAAATTGAAAAGAAGGTGAGCTCTTTCATGAGGAATGGGGGGCTGTCTCAGTGAACGCACCTGAAATCAGCATGGCAGGCAAATAAAGTTCATTTCTCCCAGATGGCCATAATCTGAAACAATAGATGTTTGAGAAGTAAGACCAGAAATGCTACACGAAAGCAATATAACAATTGGGAATAATTACTTAGTGGTAGTAACACAGGGGTATATTCTTAAAGGTTCTTCATTTTCAAAGGTTTAAGCTGAAAGATGAACCTTTGCCAGTTTTCATTCTGTCAAACCAGATCTCCACACCCCTTTTGAATTCTTATGTGAGCCCATGTTGGCAGTTAAAGAAAGTCAAACGCTGCTAAACATTATATTCATCAACCCCATTCAGACTGCAGAGTATTAATTTTTCTGATAAGTGATATTTGCCAAAGAATTCCTTATAATTTAAAATGGCCGGTAAGGGGTTTGCTTCACTGAGATCTAACAGAAAACAAAGTAGGAACAAAAATGCACTTGTGTTGCAGTGCATCTGTGGAAAAATGGAAGAGGTCTTCCCTGGGATACTCGTCTGTGCAGAGCGTCCATACATAGCTTGTCTGAGTACATCTGGTGGCAACCAAAGTCTCTGATGTTCTCCAGATGGCCTGCTAACAACTAAAGGTGGCCTTTCTTGGGGACGACTTGCTTTATTAGGAGGAGCATCTCTTTGTGATGTTATGTGTATACATGAAAGATGGACAATTTTATATGGCAAATGTTATTGTACATGATACGGTTTCAAGCTTTTGGGATCTGGTTTGAGCAAGGCTGGTTGTAGCTAATGGCCCAGTTATGGGGTTAGAAGCTATGTGCTAGGAGCTCTGAGATCAAACACTGAATGGAGGTCTGATGCTTCAGTTCTTGTGAATATATTCCTACTCTGCTGAGCACAAAGGCCAGCCCTGCCTTTCTGAAGAAAACTTCAACTGGAAGTCTAAGGGCAATATTGATGTTAGGTGATACCTCTGTGCAGGAGATTGTAGTAGGCTTTCTGTAGCAGAAGCCATCTTTACCTGTATTGGATGGACTTCACTTCTAATAACATCAGTCTTTATTTTACAAGAAGTTGTAATGAATCTGTTACACCTTAGACCCCAATTACAGGGGGTATCTAAAATGTGCTGCGTTATGTGTAAGTATGAAGTCTAAATTAAGAGAGATTCATTCCATCCACCACTTCCACTAACAGTTTTAAGGTCTTGACTTTGCATAGTAACAAGATTATAGAAATGCCTGAAGGACAATTCATGTATAAAACCAAATGTCCCCAAGTGATTTAAAGTTGCAAAAAACCAAATCCCTTCCATCTTATTATTAATTGTATAATTAATGCATCCTGTGTACTGATAACAATAATGCCATGTAATTAATTTTTAAGAATTAAAACCTTGCCTTTATCTGGTCTCATGGTCCACTTTCATATTTATAGCTGTGAATATAAATCCTCTTATCTAATTATAACATGACTGGTTTCATTGTTCAAAAGGAACTGCTCCTTATTATTTATTATTTTATTATGTTATATTTT
Organism: Coracias cyanogaster; assembly: GCA_033124195.1. Taxonomy (NCBI): domain Eukaryota; kingdom Metazoa; phylum Chordata; class Aves; order Coraciiformes; family Coraciidae; genus Coracias; species Coracias cyanogaster. The sequence continues at coordinate 167,438 of JAVSBS010023653.1, read as the reverse complement.
ACTTTATTATATTAATTATATGCTTTTCTGTGTTCTTTAAAGAGACCAAAGAACACAAAATTTTAAGGCTTCTAAAGCTCATCAGTGAAATTATGTGCTGGCTTGAATAAGGTGTGATATTTCATTTGTTTTCTGTGTCTGTTTTTGTCTTCCATGATTACCCATTCTGTTTACAAAAAGGCTCAATTAGCATTTGAATAGTAAGCTAGAGAGCAGACAGGTTGAGAATTCTTATAGTACTAATTTGGCAGGCCGCCTCATCCCCCCCACCTCTCTCTCTCATAGCTTTTTCTTTCCCTCTAATCAAGCTGCAGTTATTAAAGCTAGAATAAAAGAACTGATTTTCTATTACATTGGTGCGTGCTGAACAGTGCCTTGCTTTGCTTTTTCTTTCAGCTATGCTAATTGGACTCAAAGGAAATATTTAGCTTATAATAGCAAATGAAGAAGTCATTAAATTCTAGCAAGGAAAAAGGACAAGCAATGGAACTGGACATTTTTTTTTGAACACATCCTCCCTGTAAGGTACTTATCTTAATACTTACTTACAAATAGCAACAATAGTATTTAATTTTCAAACCTAATTACTTTGGGAAAAGAAAATTCAGAATCTGGGAAAGGAGGGAGAGATTTCTTTACAGTAGCAGATAATCCTGCAAAGTCAAAACTCAGAGTGGACAGTTCAATACAGATACACGGGAGCTCCTGAGTTAAAAAATAGTACTGCTGTGTCTCTAGCTTCTGTCCTGCCCCTGGGGTAAATCAGGAGTGACTGCATTGAAATCAAAAGGCTTACATTGACAAGAAAAGTCTGCAAAGCCTGGAATCGCACAAGAACAGTGTTTTACACTAGATTCCCAGAATTTTTGCCTCTGGTCATAGCTGTGTGTCTCGTAAGAATTGTCTTGCTCAGATTCCAGACTCACTCAGATACAGTAAATGGAGGAAAGTGATTCAGTATCTTGTGATTTTACTGTTGATCTTGTGATTTGAAAATGGGAATAGAGCCTCTCAATGTGAACTATTAATTCAAATCAAGGTTCTTGTGGTAACCAGAATGAAAGCCCTCTTGATTATGAAATGTACTGTCTAAAGCAAGGGTTTTGAAGTCACGGTTTTAAGCAATGCCATGATTTTGTGCTAGTTTAGTAAAATCTAGAAGAACTGGAGCGCTTGAGGTAGGTAATACTGGTTATCTAAATATAACAGAGTCTTTAGGATCTGATCCAAAAAATGCCTAGGTACTTGAGTAAACTGTCCTAAACTGGGACTACTTGTAAGTGGAGGTTAAGCCCACATTGAGATATTTGCTGAACCAAGGTTTTAAAGTGCTTCATGACTTCTAGGAATTGGCAGAGAGGGGTATGTGTCTGGATTTTTTTCTTCCAAATGCCATTTAAACAAGATAATTTCTAGCAACTTGGAAAGCTAAGAGTCTGCATTATCTTGTAGTAGCTTTGTGCTGCTGTGCCATAACTACCTTCATTAGAGGCAGACCTGAATTATATAGATGTCAGAGCACTCAGAATCGTCTTCAAGATCTGAAATCTCTGGTTGTTTCCCTGATAACAGAATTAAGCTCCTCACTGATCTGTTGATTCATTGGTGTGGTACAGGCTACACAAATTGCAGAGCTTTTACAGTCAATGTGTTACCTGAATCATGCCTGGATAAACCACAGCTATCCTGTAATTCTCCCAAGAACTCTTCCCAGGGCTACTTTGATTCTGTGAAAACCTAAGGTTTCCTTGACAAAACTCTGTGGTCCTAGCAGCTGATGCTGCTAGGCTGCTGCAGTACAGGCAGGCAGTTTGTGTAGCTCGTAGAGGTGGATTTACTTAAGCAGTGGAAAGCCTGAGGTGTACCAGATTTCAGCAAATTTGTGCCTTTTGCTTGCATAACACCGGAGTGTAGACTAGACCTCAAATCTGTCTGTTCACTCTGAAGATGAAAGGTCAAGTTTAACATAAGACTGTGATTTGTGTGCAGAGGTGTCTCCCACAGAGGGATTACTGTCTTTGTTCTAGGGAATATCAAGAGCAAAATTTTGAGTAGATAGTAATGAACTGCAAAACTAAATGAAATGTCTGCTCTGTTCCTTTGAAACATTCAGTATGGGGCAGAATCATCTACTATTTTTCTTTTTTTTTTTTTTTTTTTTTTTTTTTTGCTGGTGGACATTACTTCCCTTTGAGTGTTTTTTAATATGCTCACCCTGAGTTCAGTTCCTAGCCTGGTTCTGGTCACATGCACAAAAAAGGTGCTTCAGCTACATAGTACTTGTAAAATTATATTTGCTTTGTTTAGGCAGCTGAATTGCAGATACCCAAATTGTGATCTGTGTCAGACAAAGACTTGGTTTTCTCTCTTGTAGGCACAGCTGTGATGAATACAATTTGTCTTGTAACATATGAATACCTCACAGAGGTTGAAGATATGCCAGTGTCCACTAGCTTAGACAGGAAGGTTTTTTCTGTGTATTGAAATCAGAGACAGAAAGGTTTTTAAGCAGCTTGCAGAGGTCTGTTTGCTAGTTTGTGGTACGGTTCAGAATCAAAGGTATCTGCAGTCCTGAGGAGAAGCCTCGTTGTTAGCATGGTAGTATCAGCACTTGACAGCCGAAATCAATAGTCTGAGTATTCTCACATCACTGCTGTGTGCAGCATAAACCGAGGACTGAAAGGTCTCTACACTTGTGATACAACATTTCTGTACATGAGGAGTCAGTTGCTCCCTCTGGTAGTCAAGTGCACGTATTGTTAGTACAGTCATCGGTAAGGTTATTGCAGCAGAATTCTTATAGTACAGTGATTAAATCATTAAAATTGTGTTTGTTAACTCCCTAACAACCAATACCTTGCTGATCCTGCACACACATCATGTTACTAAATAACAAAGAAAAATGGCAGAGGTTTGTGAGCAATGGGCTTAAACCACTGGTACTAAAAATGCAGAATATTAAAAATACCACTGGAAGCTTGAAGCTGAGGAATTTTTGATCCTGTGTAGTTGTTAGGTTTTTTTCTAATCTTTGGTTTTAATTTAGCTGCTTGTGAACTTCATTAAGCAAACTCGCTTCTTGCAGGTCCTCAGTGCTGGTCTTGCATTAGTTTCAGAAACATGATGTGAGGTGCTTGGGAGTGCATCGTAGCTTGCCTGGTATTTGACTCAGCTCAGGCTCATCTTTACAGCCTGGAATCACTGGTAAACTGGGGCACACTGATGCAATTTGCATGTTTCACTACTTAGAAAATAGGGAGAACGTGCCTTTTTCTGCCATCCAGGTGTTTTATGGGATGAGCTGTCACTTGGAAGTGATGTGTAACGTCTTCCTTTGCAGCTTGTATCTTTACATTGCTACCTTTTATTAAGAAAGCAGTAACCAGATCAAAGCTTTAGTCATTGACTGAATGAAAGGACAGGCAGATTGCTGCGATGCTACAGCACTTCAGACTGGGCACAGCCAAACAGGCTGCGCAAGTGCCCGAGTGCTGGCAGCAGTAAGCCACAAGGCCTGGAACGGGGCGCAGGGCTGGGGCTGCCCTGCTGCTCCCCACAGGGCCCAGCTGCCCCCGCTTGCCCTCAGCTTTCCCTTGGCTCTTGTGCTCACTGCCTTCCTCCTCTCACCCTTTCTCCTTTTTCCACATGCCACCTATTACCCTCCCGCTCTCCTGCGGTTCCCTGAGCTCCGGGCAGCTCTCAGCCCCGGGTCCTGGCCGCTGGCAGGGCACTGGCAGGTCACGCCCAAAGGTCTTCCCCAGCCCCTCACGGCCCCTGCGTTAGGCTGCTGCTGTGCTCCTCCTTCTGCAGGCACTGCAGGTGTGGTACAGCAACTGAGACCAAAAAGAAGCAGCGTTTTGTCAGAGGGAGACTCTGGACAACAAATGAAATGAATAGGAAAGTCTCCGGTGTTTCCAGTTGCAAATACTCCAACACTTTCAAGTTCCTGCCTCCTAAAATCTTTGTCTGCGCGTCACCAAAAAAAAATCACCACAATGAAAATGCTGTTAAGATTTAAAGACATAAAATTTATCTTTATTTAAAACAAAAGTATATATCAATAAATCTTACCTTATTTCTGTTTTGTGTATACCATATATTCCATATTATTACAGTGTGTATATATAAAATATATTACAGATTATCTATTTTTATGTTACATTTACAGGTAAAATGAGAGCTTTACAGCACTGGTCTCAGTCCAGCATCACTTTCATTTAGATCGGTCTAATTTTTTTAATGTTTAAACACAATTTTGTGAAGTCATGACATTTTATTTTTGCCCAGTTCAGCAGCAGGCAACAGAAAACACAAACGTTTAATGTAAGTGGATGAATTTAGTATACGTAACTGGTCTGTTAGTGCTGTTACTGCTGAAGGTAACAAGCTGCCTGCAAGCAGCACTGTAGCCTGTGTGAGCTTCAGCACAAAATCCAAAGCAACTTGTTTATGGCTGAAGTATAGCTCTGTAATAAGGTCACTGGTCTACCCTTCGGGATTGAGGTTGTGAACCCTTTTAAATCAGAGCAGCAAAAGACTAAATCCATCTGCAAAACAGTTTTCAGCCGTTGTGCTCCAGGAAAGAGTTCAGTCTCACAGGAGCGGTTTTTAAGAAGTGTTTAGGAACCTAAAAAATGTCTACGGGGTTGTGAAATGTCTCTTAGCATCAGCTGTAGGTATCTGGGTGACCTCCAGAGACTGGTTGTGAGAGAGGACTTGTGCCCTTCTGGAATGGCAGCTGGAGGCCAGCTGTCTGTAATGGCCCTTGAGCACTGAATTTTGTCATCAACACCCAAATCTCTTGAGGCTATTTACAAATGGCATTTTCTGCATTATGTTGCAGGGAAAGTTGTTTTAAACAGGCATCTAATTTTTCTGTTTGCAATTTGCAATCCACTCCACCAAACAGCTGAACATGCAGACTCTTACTACAGTTAACAGAGATGCCACCAGCTGGTCTTCCTCTGCAGTAGGTACACTGCTTACTTTTTAAGCTTAAGAAATTATTTGCGTTGCTTGGAATCCCTGGCAGGGTGTGACAATGAGCACATTCTGTGTTTCCTCAAAAAATGCATACAAAAATTGTCTATTTTTATTTATAGTGTGAAAATGATCTGTGGTTTTATTTAGCTGTTTCCTAAACAAAGGGTGTATTTGCACACTGAAAATGAAAATGAAAACAACTAAACAAATTGAGGTCTTCCCAGATGCTTTTTAATGAAATGGTTAAGGATGAAAATAAGAGATAGAATGATGATATAGCTAAAGAACAAATCCTCAGAAGCCTTTATCAAGAAGTCAGACCAAACTCAGGTTGGCAGCTGACTCCATCAAAAATGGAAATCCATTTTCTCTTAAGAGTCGTTTCTTTCTGCTGTGCTTTCACCTAGCACACCTAAAAATGGGAAAGATTCTTGACAATTCTTCATCTTCAGAAATGTGTAGTTCTTTGCTTTATTTCTGCTCTTGGGTGTGAGGAGCAGCTGGAAAACTCATGTCAGCGTGTGCTCTTATAGGAATTTTTTGCTAGTTTCAGTTCAGTGAAGACGTTCATGAATTCCAATTTTGTTAAAAATCGTGGCAGCCAGATACAAACGCCTGTACAATAAACAGCCTTTGAGGACGGATGGAAAGCTACTTTCTGTCATCAGCTGAAGCCTCCGTTTTTCATATCTAGTCCCATCTAATTATCATAATGATGACAGTAGTTCCTTAGATCTGTTGTTAATTAATTTGAGCTTTTCAGGGCTGAGTTGGACTGAGAGAATAAGACTTAGGCTGTAAATGCCCAGCCCAAATTTTTGAATTATTTGCTTATTGAAATACAACTGATAGAAGCAAGACTCACTTCAGCTTAAACTAGGAATGTGCAATAAGGGAATGGTAAACTGAGGAGAAACATGGCCTTCCTGTCCTTAGTAAGATTTAAGAGGGAGGAAAAATTCTCCTGTAGCAGCATTTTCAAGATACAGAGCAAACTGAATTGTAAGGGGAAGGTACAGTCAAGTATGTGCTGTAATGAGATCTCCAGATGAATTTTGCTGAACTATTGAAAATTGCTTTCAATAGAAACCAGCTTTTCAAAATATAAGGTCTTCTTTCTGCGATGGAATATATGCAAGCAGTGCTACCTATATTTAATAGTATAAATTGCATTTATGAAGTTATTCACGTGCCTGTACGAGTGACAGCTTTCATCACGATACTGACATCTCATGCATGTGGTTAATTTGACTGCCATTGATTTCAGTGGAGCTAATGCCAGTAGTAAAGTTAAGCACATGAGAATCTTGGCAGTGCTGTGAGCTCTGTAATTAAGTCCTACAGTTTGTTACAGAACTTTCTGTGCTAACTTACAAGGGTAAAAAGTGCAATTCCTTGCTCATAGAACTCCTCTACCAGCAGCCAGTATAAGAAGAAAACACAGATTTTTATTATTTAGTGAGAAATTGTGCTTAAGTTAAATCTGATTGGAAATAGAAGTTTCACTTCCATCCAGTTTGTTTAAGCCTGGGAGGTTTTCTGATTGCTTTTACAAAAATGCTGATTAATGATCATCACTTACAAATAAATGTTTTCACTGCAGTGCCAGCGGGAAAAATGCTAATATTTATTACTTTCCAGTGAAAGGTTTTCGGCAGGCCTGTCAGCATAACTAAAAATGCTTTACAATATTAAGGAAGATTAAGCTGACAGCAAGCCGTTCTCTGTTGTCACATGAACAACCTTACATGAGGTTTGTTTATTGAGTCAAGTGAAAATTAATTACATATATCAAAGGAAAAAAGTGTTGATTTAATTTGAAGATTTGTTTACCTTTATTTGAACAGCCTGAAAGCTCTTTTCAAGATGAAGTATTGTAATTAAGTGAATTAATAAATTAACGTGAATCGGGGTCATTTTTCTAAGCCAGAGTTGTTATAACTTTAGAGTAAATATTATTAAAGTGTGTAATTAAGTGACAATTAATTATCAATCCCAAAGCTGACAGTATCACGTAAATCTTAATATTGTTTGTTAAAGGGAAACACCACTGAAATAGTACAGGCAGTAGCCATTAAAATTTGCCTTTTCTTGAAGATTATGAGAAGGGAGGGGGTTATTTTCAAGATTAATGTAAGCAGAGTTTCAGCAACTCCTGTAAAAACTGGCAGATGCTAATTTATTAATATTGAATATACTGTAGTAGAATAGATAAAATCTAGCAAAAGTTCGTTGTAGCAGTTTCTCCTCCAGCAATAGGTAAAAATAGATGCTGGTATTTAATCACAAACATAGAAGAGGGTTATGTGATACTATTCTAAATAAATCAGCTTTTCTGTCTTAGAAGGAGAAAACAAAATTATTTCTGCCTCTAATTCCGTGTTCTTCAGATAGGAATTCCCAGCTGTACAGACCTGTATTTAATTTGTTTCAGAGATCTCCTACATCAGGACTCTGCATTCCAATGTCCTTGAATTTTCTGAGACAGTCCTACTACTAAAAACACCATGCAATCCAGACTTACAGTAGTGTATGTGTGACCACAAGCAATAAAATCCAGATAGAATCAGGAGTATTTTCACTGTCTGGGACATACGTCATGTTTCTTCACTCTGCCCAGACCAGTGAACCTGAAATTCTTTCTTTAGCCCTTTCAAAGCAGAGGAAATGCATGATGCCTCCCCACCGCAGCCTATGCTGTATGTTGATGGTTGTGGAACTCACCTATGAGAGAAATGTGAATTTTGCATCCCTTCAGGCAGAGCAAGGAACTGCGCAATAATTTCCCTTATATATAGAAGTGAGAGAAGGTATGCCTTAGGCTCTTCTTTAACTGTCCTAAAGAAGGACAGATCCGTGGTCAGTTGTAGAGTACGTCTCTCTCTTCTAAACAAGGCTTGTACTAGCACTTTCTGAATACATAGTGGTATGGTATTGACAGCTTTGGAACAGAAGCCTAGGTTTACCTAGCAATTGTGATGCAGGTTAGTGTCATTTTTTTCAAGTCTGTCTGCAGATGACTCCTTGCTCAGTATTCACATTGTCCTGAATCTCAGTTTGAGGAGCTGAAGGATGATCCCAGGCACTACAAAAAGAGCAGGAGAGATTTGGATTTCACTCTGGACATCAAATACTTAAAAATATATACAGTGCATTGGCACTTTGATTCTCACTTAGCAAACTGGTATCAGGAAAATTGCCTGCGTCTGAGGTGATGTGAGAGCAAAGATAGTGAAAGATAGTGAGGTGCTTAGGTATTAAAGTAATGCAGGCCAAAGAGGGACTGCAGACTGATATATATTCTAAAAGAAATACTGAAAGGACCTTGGGAATAACCCAGCTCCATTCAATCTCAAGAAGGAAAAAGAAATGAAAGCTGTAATACAAAGCAGTAAATAACAGAATTCCAGTAGTCATATTATTTTGTCCTTTAGGCCCTCCGTATGCTGGTACCGTGGTTTGTTCGTACAAGGCAGAGTTTTTTCTCTTGCTGTCAAGTTGGACGGTACCTACTTCAGTAAACCTCACAGGCTAGTTAATGAGTTAAGTATATGATGAAGAGACAAGAGAGGAGGTCAGCCTGGAGTCAGCAACTATTTTGAGAAAGGCAAAGGAGAAAAAAAATGCAGAAAAAAAAGCAACTTAGAGCAGTTCTAGCATAAAATGTCACGACATGATGCAAGCCACTGACAAAATGCCTGAAATAATCCTTCAGGTTATGTTTTATATTAACGGTCAAGTGCTAATTTTCCAAAATAAAAAGGTAAACTCAGCTTTATTTTTTTCACTCAGATAGCCAGAAATTCATTGTGCATTATTGCAGTTAGGAGGAGAAAATACTGAGAGAATTAAGTGTCCTACAGTCTTTCAAATCAGAAGTAGCTTGTGTGCAAATTACAAATACAAACCAACTACCAGGAAACACTTTTTTTCTTGAATCCAGCTGCAATTCTTCTTCAGCTGCTGACACCCCCAGCATTCACATCACCCCAACTTCACCCTTGCAAACACTATCTATCTGTGGACTTCTTCTACCCATTCCCTCCTACTAGATACCTTACCTTCCTTCTACCTGCACAGGATCTCCAACTGTCAGAAATAGGAAGGGTTTTTTGCTTTGCTCAGGCAGGAGAGGAGAAGGAAAGATGTTTCAACAATTTACTGTCAAGATTGTGAGTTCATTGTTTTTGCACGAGTGTGAAGCCTCCTGGAGCCAGTCTGTTATGATAACCCTCACTCATGTCTCCTCTTACAGAAATTAGCCATTCTGTAGTTGGCCATGATATTAATCTCTTGGCCTTTGGTTACACTCATTGAAATTTTTCCATATTAGAGGAGTTTTGGAGAATGAAAATCATGCCTGTCACGCTACAAGAATATGAGATGCCTTTGCACATATGCATTTTAAAATGTGAGTGCTCTATTCTTCCCAAGTCCAGTACAGTTTGTACTTTGTCCAGTAGCTGAACACTCCCTATTATGCCCAGCTACTCAGATGAGTGGTTGGGTGTGCCGCTGTGGTTATTGTTCCTTCTGTCTGCAGTGTACTTTCCTCATCTTTTTTAATCATAAGTGCTGATGAGTTTTGAATGCATAGAAGGGAAAACAAACTGAACAAACATTCTAGGAGTTTCTTTACCTGTTATTTCCTTTTTCCTGAACATAGAGACTTCCAAGTAATAGACAGTAATTCTATTATATATGGCAGGATTTTAACATATATATTTTCATATGGTGAAAACAATCAGTTGGCAGAATTTCCAAGTAAGGACAGTGGTATTTTAACATTAAATAGATCGTTCCTTGGGCTTCACAACAGGGGTATGACATAGGATTCTACGGAGGGAAGGGTGAGCAATCATTTTTAGGTTTGCCCTTTTGCAGTATACCCAGCTCCCCTTTCAATATAGATTCATAATGGGAACTTCTCTTAGCTTCTACTATATGAAGATTTACAAAGACAAACGAGACAGGAAATTAAAGGATTGAAAAGAAAGCCAGGTAAGTTACTGAATTCATACTGGAGGAAAGAATAAGAGGCAAGTGGGTGAAGAAGGATGCTTCTACGGCTTGTCTATTGCTATGACAAACTTATTAATCTGTGAAGATAATAGAGGAATCTCATTTTCCTCGGGAATATTTTCTGGTATTCAGTTTAGAATAGTTCTCTGATAATGGATTCCACTTCTGCTTACGGTTTTGTTCATGAGAAAATGAGAGAGTCATGATCTAGTTAGACAAAGGTTGCTGCAAATACACATCTGTGTAAGTGAAGCTGTCTTCCAAACAGATTTCTGAACAGAATAGGGGCAACAGATTTGGGAGGAGAGACTCGAGGGTATCTTTTCTTCATTCAAGTGTGGAAACAATTCAGATGACGCAGGAAAGACTCAATATGAAATCTGCAGAAGAGTTTGGCTACTTCATGCATTTGTTGCTTGTGAAACATGACTCTCTGGTTCCCTAGGTTTTAACCAAAGCAGAAAGACTATCTCTGTAAGACTGACACTTCGTGCACATTGCTAAGCCTGTGTCACTCTCTCTGTATACTGTACCGACCCTCCCAGTGTATTTGCAGCATATTAGTGGTGGATAGTAGTGGTCCACCTACTTCTGCGTGTTGTGCTGACGTGGACACTCAGACTTCTTTGTGAGCAATTTCTCTACCATGATCCTTGTCAGGATTACAGTGTTTCTGAATTTTTAGTGTCTGAAACCCAAAAAAAGTTCAGAGACTAGACCTGAGTGTTGACTGAAGTACACTAGATATACAGTACTGAGGTTATCATAACATAGCTTCTAGAACTACATGATTTTATCAGGGTGTCATGTTTAATTTAAAGCAATGCTTTCAGCTCTTACAGTTGCAAAGGCAATTTTGAGGACGTATCAAATACAATTAAATATAATTGATAATGTCTTATCAGCTTGCAAAGTATCTGCTTGAGCAAAGGAAGAGTTCTTTCATCTCAGCTTTACCCCCAGGACAGTTCCAGCCTCCTGCTGTACTTCAAAGGGCTCTCCATACCTCTGCTCTCTTCCTCTGTTGCTTGCAGGGCTTTGCTTCTCCCTGCTTCTGCAGAGAAACCATATCTTGTAGATATGGTTTCCTTGTTTTCAGAACAACTGAGGAAAACAGGTTTGTTCTCTCAGTATTTATTTCTAGGTATCCTAGCACTGTATCTCTCTCTCTTTTTAAAAAAAAAGCCTGTGTAATATTTGCATATCTAGTGGTATCCAGATGCTGACAGCAATGTGCTAAAGCATATGTTTGGGCCTGAACTTTTTAATCCAAATTTTTCTCTGTGAAGTACCACATTCCCTCCTCATAAGCATGGAAATAGAATATGTTTTTTACTTATTTGTATCCTTTAAAAAGTTTAAAGTATATATTTGTTTGCTGTATTTTAAACCAGAGAATTATATGTGAATTTTTCTTTTAACTGTGCTCAAGTCTATTGAGCATCTGTTAACATTTAAACCAGCTAAGATATGTGAGAATCTTCAAGAAAAGCAAAACCAAAACAAAACACAGAAAGACTTTCTTTTTTCTCACATGAAATAGGGGCTAAGCTTTTTTCTTTTGTGGTCTTTTAAATGTCAGCATATACTCATCAAAATAAGGAAAATAAAATGTTATTGTGCCTATAGTGAAAGATGTTTTCATGTCAAAAACCACAGCTGTCACACGTTCTTCTTAAGCTTACGATAGTAAGCACACTCTGGGATTCTCCAAGGTGACACCGAAAGCTTTTTAAATAGAGAATTAAAAATGTGTCATCATGTAGGATATTTCTCTGTCTGAGCACAAATGAAAAATCTTTGTACAGTCCCTTGGAAAATAATGCATTTCCTTCAGAGGCCGTGCCCAAAAAGTTGAAAGAATGTGCACAAGTTCAAGCAATGTTTTGCTTTTGTCCTTATTATGATCAATAACAAAGGTAAATCAGTGCCAATTTTAATAACATACCTGCATTTATGGGGATGTACATGATTTGTATGCATATATAAAAGGACGTCTCAGAATTAAAGCGCACCCTGTGGAAGTAGCAGAATGTATGGACATCAGTGTGGTTTATTCTGTGTGCCACATGGAGTGTGATGACACAAATAAACCATTTAAAGGACTTTTAATACTAATACTAGTAGGCACATACAAGGGCAGTTACTAAACCAGCTCGATTCGAAGAAGTCCTAGTCTATTGTATGGCTTGTTCTTCTAACATAGAACGAGAAAGAAAGAGATCAGCAGTCAGTTAACATAAGTGGTTTCCTTCAATGTTTCTGTTTAAATATAATGAAGTGCTCGCTAGCTTGGAGATGTCACATGGTAATACCTCACTGCAATGAATTATAAAAAGTGGTAACTCAATGTAAGCTGTGATCACTGTGTTCTGCAATAAGATTAGCACTCATAGCATGATATAAAATAGGTTTAGTTATATGTATAGGATGTCTGTGAAGTGCTTGCCTTAGCTAAGTTTTTAGGTGAATACTGTCCTTGTTCAGAAGTACAGGAAGTTGCAACACGTTGAGGCTCTTCTAAGATAAAGAGGTTCCTTTGCCTGATTCCTCTCCCTTTGTTTTGCTCCTTTTCTAAAAATCCTCGCTGTTGTGAAATGCTTTAGACTATTTCCTTCTTTGGAAACTCTGAGTAGTTAAGGAGTGCTTTGAAAGTATGATGATCTCAGTAAAGTATGGGCTCTTTTGTTGGTTGAGTTCACCTGATTCAAGGTGTCTACGTAGGAATAGTACAATTATGCAGTATAAGATTAATAACTTGTAAGAATAGTTCCTCTAATCCACCTGATGGGCATTTTGCTAGGATTCAGTCATGTTTTCTCTACTTTTTGGATGGCATGGGGTGCTTTGTATTCTTGATTCCACTGTATGTTTATCTTCTGCTTCTTAAGGAACATCTTCATGCTTAGTGCACGTCCTAAGCACCTTGGAAGCATTCTTGAGGATTTCTCCAAATTAAAGAATGACAATTTCTACAGCTGTCTCTTCCCTGACAGGCTTCAGTGGACAACTACCTACACAGTATTTATTTCTTCTGTGATTTCTTTCTATGGCTTTTTTAGTATTATTCAAAGACTAAGAAAGGCTTCAATCTGTGCTAGTACCTTTTTGTTTGTTGAAAGACTGTGTGAGTTTATTCTCACCTCATCTTTCATTATCCATTATCTACAAACAAGAATAAATTGCACTCACTGCTTTCCCTTTAACTACCACTATTCAATTGTAATGAATATACCACCCACCCAAACGACATGTTTTCGAAGAACTAAGATCGTAGAAAAAGCTGAAAAATAGCCCTTTTTCTCTCTTCCTTATCACTGAATCAAAAGAAAATAGCAAGGTGCATCTAGCAGTATGGGTTGGAAAAAAAATCTACAAAAATCTCTCTGAAATGAAGAAAAAAGATTAAACTTTCTTTTCATTGTCAAAGATAGTTCAGGAGTTTGATAGGCCTTTTACAATTTATATTGTAAAAAGGCATTGATCAAAAATTTACAAACAACTTTTACTGTAGGAGTTCTCATTTATGCAGTTTTTTAACCTTACACTTCAACAAATTTGTCTTGATTTTGTGGCAATGAACTTAAATCAAAGATAAAAGATCAGTCGCATTTACTGTGGAACTGAAAGTTTCTGTATTAGGAGCACTGGCTGGACTTGACTAGACCACCTCCAGAAGGAGATCTCTTCTGAAATAAGATGAAAAGTCAGACTACTTGCTCTTTCATGTGTCAAGGGGGGTAAAATTCTAGTGAACTGTGCAGTAACTGTCTATTCCCTACTGTGTACTAAGATTAAAATATCATTTTGACTGTGATCGTTACCAATCTGAAACTTCAATGGTTGTTCCTTAGAACTGAAGATGCATTCATCTCTCATGCCACACAACATTCAGCTCTTTTTCTGTGCTACTTTTTAAATGATCACTTACAAAACCTAATGGGAGAAAAGTGTGTATTGGTTTCTATAAAATTGTATTTTACAAGTCTCGAAAGAACATTTGCCAGAAATTGAGGTTTGTGTATTACAGGCTGTTAATGGAGAAGCGTTTTTGCAGCATCTATAAATACTTAATGTAAGACTGGAATGGAAAGTGGAAGAGTTAAAGAGATGGAGCTCATCCACAAATTATGCTGTTTGGGATTAGTAGGTTTAATAAAAAATGATAAACAAAAGACAGAATGTTTTTTGTCTGTAAACACAACAGTACCAGGCTGGATTTTCTGGTGCCTTGAAACATACTCAGATTTTCATGCAACTGAGGTAAAAAGAGGGTCACTGCTAGTTGGTAGCATTATGTCAACTTGATACACTAATTAATTAGGCCAAAATAATTGTGCAGTGAAAGTGGAAAGCAACAGAGAATCAGCCTTTTATTTGTTTAAAATGGAGTTTGCCAATAATTCCATTTAACATGAAGCATAAGCATTGTTTATTGTATTAGTTTAAATAAGTAAGTGGATATTTCAAGATGCTTTTTCATATATTAGAGAGACATTTACACAATAAAAAGTAGGGCTTGAAATAAAGTCCCTGTTATGATAGCCAACGAAGGATATCCCACTAATACCTGAGCTGAACTCATCTGATCAGGGCTACTGGTGTTAATCAGCAGTTGTCGTAAACTAATTCCATCTTGAGTGTATGTAATTTCTATTTACAGGATAACACCATTCCCTACAAGTTGAATGTGGCTTTTTTATATTCATACTATTTTTTTTTAAAATGTCACTGAAATTATCTCAGAGGAGCAGATCTGACAGGTCAATCACTGCAGATGGTAAGTGCTTTGTTAATTATACAGAAATTTAGAAACAATTGTAGAATGTCTTGCCTCGGGAGGAATTTTGCTCTTGCTCTGTTTGAGAGTAGATTTCCTCTACTGAATTAATTTAGTGGTTTCGTGCAGATAACAATCTCTCTGCTGCTTTGTAGGAATAACTCCTTGCTCCTTGTTCAAATATGCAACTG
>JAVSBS010023653.1:129853-152452 GCA_033124195.1 Coracias cyanogaster | reverse complement strand
GTAAATAAGCAGGGGATATTGCAAATAAACAATGCTATTCTTTTCAAATAATGCAATGTGTATAATTAGGACAGTGCAATTACAACAGTATACAGCTCTCGGTGTAACAATTAGGTTTTTGGTAAAATGTAATTTGTTCCGATGTAAATGTTCTCCCTCAATTCAGAAGATTCCCTTGAGTTGTCACAGTAATAAGCCTATTTCTATGAATATATACAGTTGCACTGTATATTCCAATACACAAATCAAAGAGGACAGCTACATTATAATAAGCTATGGGAATTATAAAGTCAGAGCAAAATGATATCAATACTATTTTCTGAGGGGAAAATATGTCCAAATATCCTCTTTCCATTTCCGTTTTAATCCCAGAGATGTCAAATGCTTTTTCCAGTTTGTTTTGAATTTACTTGAAAAAACAGAAATGTTCCCTTGTGTTACGCTGCTGCTGTGTTACCCTGTCCTTCCCATGATGGTATCTCACTGCTTTCCAGTCTTTCTACTGTTTATCCTTGGAGATAAAGAAGTGCTATTATTGCCATTTTACAGACTAGTAACTCAGCTGCACAGCGCAGAAAAGATTTGCTTTAGATTTCACCAGAAGTTTGTTAGGAAACGGGTTTTCAGATCTAGCCCTACTCTGTTGCTGGCAGCACCCCTGCATCAGAAGCCCTCTCCCTTGGCACGCTCTCAAAGCGCGAAGGCAGCGTTGTGCTGTGGAGTTTTCTCATAGCGCAACCAGTGCTCCATCCAGCTCCCATCGTCCAGGCCAGCTCAATCAGTCCCCCGTTATCCTGCTCACTAGTTCACAGTAATTTCTGTAGTGTTTCTGTTTTAAAAATCCATACCTCCCACTCAGTAGTGGAAAAAAAAAAAGTCTGTAGATTGTCTGGAAATGTATCACTTATCACACTGGTGGACTCAGATTTTTCACATTTTCTGAGTTTTGCGTTTACAACTAACTTTCCAGGGCTAAAGTTAAAAGAACACTTGTGGTTGTGTGGCAGTAGTCAGAATAGTGCTAGCAGTGTGCAAATAGTACTTCTGAAAATGTCGGGGAGTTGTAGGTGAAAGAATGAAATTGCTCCATATGGATGGATGGGAGTGCTCAACATGGTCTATGAGAAGTGAATTGTCTGAACTTGATTTAGGAATTTGAGTTTCATCCTCTTTGTACCAAACTTTGCAAAGTCTGGGTGATTTTCCTTTCCATGGCAGTATTGTGCAATGATTATAGGGTTAGGTGCTGCCATACCCATTGTCTGGTTTGGTTAGGTCATAGCTAACGAACCATCACAGCTGATTAAACTGGCCAGGAGAGCAGTTCCCTATGAACAGGCTCCGTTTGCTCAATCCATCTTTGGGTTTTTTCATCTCTCTTTCTTAAAATGCAAGATGTAAGTGGGATAAAAATATTCTTTTAATGATAATTCACACTAGAAATCGTATTTTATGATTAGTGGCATGTTCCAGAAAGACTTTCTGCCTCAATTATATCTACGTTGCTACATTTCTTCCCCTGCATTCTAATGAGAGAAAGAGTAGGAAGAAAGCACAGGAAAAAAAGTACACCAGCCCCTCCATAAGTGCAGTGAAACTGAATTGGTATTTACATTCGTCCTGTAACCCTACTTGTGCCTCTTCTTGAATAACAGTAATGGTGATCAAAGCAGAAAAGATCTTTGAGCTCAGTGCTTTGAAACTGCTCACTAATCACTATAATTCAGCAGAAAGTAGGAACAAAACTACCCCAACAAACCCCACAATCATGCACTCTGAGTAAAAGGGACTCTCACCAAATAAAGCTGAAGGAAGGTAAAGATTGGTCTGTTACACAGTATGTCAAAGTTAAATACAGGTGTAAATCCATTCAAAAATTTAGAACAGTCAGTTCCCAACCTTGCAATGAGCAGAGACAGGCTGCTTTGTTAAGTGAATAACCCTTTCCAGAGCCTGCTGTGGCATCACTGCAGCTGACAGCAGTGACCGTGTTTCTACACAGGCCTGTTTTAACCTTGACTCTCCTAACTTTGGTACTAAAGTGGTGTTTGATTTAATTAAATACCACTTGAAAGAAGACCTGTGTACCTACAGCACATGTACCTGGAGGAACTTCTGGTTCTTCTTTCTCTCCAATTTTGTATTTTTCTGTTTATGCATGGAAATGAAACTGCTTCCAGACACGAAGCTGAATGGTAGCCAGGTGCTTTATGACTGTGTTAGCCTGAAGCTCTCATGAGAAATATTTTTTTCCTGGAAAATAAATTATAACATGGCTAAGTGGTGCCTGACAAAGCTAAACAGGAGCCATGCTGCTCTATTGCGAATTCATATGCAGTCTCTCGGTAGAAAGACAAATAAAAGCACTTCATCAAAATCAGTCAGGGAAGCACGGGAATACTCATAGGAGACCACTAAACTCTAAATACCAATCAATTTCACCAACTTTTTTGTCAAACTTGCAAGTCCCCTTAAGCACTGTCGTCTAGAACTGCCAGAAGATGCAGCATGATATGTTGCAGGAACGGAGCGGGAGAGCTCTAGCTGAGAGAGCCCCTCTCTGACACATAATTAGTGTATGTGCATAGGTATCAGCATGGGTCAAGATTTATTGAAGTTGGTGGGTGAGGCTTGGCTGACATCAAGGTTTTGGAACCAGGCCTAAGGGCTCTGAAACCTTATGCTCCATTTGAGAATTGGGCTCACAATTTCTTTCTACTGTATTGGCTGTTCTTCAGTGACCTGAGCATGTCCCAGTGGCCAGCAGGTATTTTTGTTGCATACATTTTGAGTGCAGACAGTAGCCTTTAGACTTTGTCCTTGAATCGAGAGTCACTGAAATATATAATGTTGGGGGATTCTTGACAAGACATTTGCACTGATCCTTTTTCCTACACAAAGCGATCCCAAAATTGGTTTACAGCCAATGGGACATTAAATGTTAGGAGAGTGCTGATTTCCCACTCGTCACTGCCTTTGTCCTGCCATTCTTCTCAGTCAAACACAGAAGTAGTTTAGAGATTGCCCATTTCTTTAAGCTGTGGTTATGTCTTCACTGTTACAATATTTACTTTTTCCAAGTCAGCAATGTATTTTCCAGTTTTGTTTAAACCATCTGAAGTCCTATAAACATAGCATAATAGACAGAGATCAAAATAGCTTTTCTAAAGCACCCCCATCCCACAGACTCTGTGGATGTCTGTGTCAGAGTGAATTGTTGTTTTGCCTTGCATAAAAAGCAAAGAGAACTCACTAAATGGGCTATGAGGCAGAGCACAGTACAAGGACATGGTAATTAGGTCTAGATTCACTGTGAATTTTTAAAAAATAATCCAGCTCCTCCTGTGTTGTCTTTTTCTGCCCTTATTTTTCTGCTCCCCTACCCACAGTATGTTACTGATAGCTACCTTTATTCTGAAGCCTTTTTCTATGTGCTTCATTCCTTCACCTCCAGGTTTTTGTATTTCTAACCGGTCTCTGTCACCTTGTTTCCCATCTCACTGTCTAGATACTTCTCTGTTGCTTCATTTCATGGTTTCTTTTTAGTTCCTTCTCAAAAGAAGGCCTCCCCCTGCCCCCCTCCCTGTTTTCTGGCATTTGGGATCAACCTGAGCTTCTGGGACAAATCTTGGCTCTAAATTTCCTTGGAACAAATCTGATTTTGCTTTTGGAAATCTGATCTGGAAATCAAATCGGATCTTGCTTTTGCTCAGAAAAACAAGATCATGTCAACAGTAGTTCCCAGCTATTCTCTGCTGAATTCAGAGGCTTCAATTTCAAGGCTGTGTGTGTTGTTCTTTGACTAGCCTGTACAGCATATTTTGTAAGAAGACACTCGCAGTTTCTGCGTGTCAGCTGAATCATGAAAATGGGAGGGAAGCAGGAGAGGAGAAAGTTGTCTGAAGTGTTGAAATATTCACCTGCAGTGCTCTGTAGTCCACAGTCCCTGCATACACCTTTGAATACTGGGCATGAGGAGAGATGTATCTTACTTATTTATGTACATGTTTTGACAAGAGAAGAAGTACAACAGCAGTCACTAAAAAAATAGCTGTTTTGCTGATCTTTAAAAGAGAAAGGATTTGGATTGATGTTCTGCTATTGTATAATCAGCAATGGATCACGATTCTGCATTGTTTTGTACACACGTTCTATTGATCATGGTTGTCTAAAAATTATAGAAATTAATGCTCACATTTTCTGTCACTTCTAAATGATAACAACAATGTGTAATATCTTAAAAGCCGTGGCAGATGGACTAGAGGGTTTGGTGATGAGTTCTAGTGTCTTTATTCCTTTGAATCCTACTTCAGGTGAGGGTAATGAGTCACCTGGTGCTGGGTTCTCAGCAGTAAAGCAGCAGAGGAAAACAAATCAGTAGTCTTCTTGCAGAATAGTGGCCTAATCACATCTGACACCAATTAGCGTCCTTGCTGATAGTCCTTATTAGGACATAGTTGAAGCCAGAATTATGTCTCAACTGTGCAGTGGTCATTTTGGTGAGCAAATTTTAACTGGGTATATAGCCAAAGACAAAAAAGCATCTTCAGAAACATCAGCTTAAAACCTCTCCCTGAAATGGGCCTGTTTTTTCTGTCACGGTACTTCCACCTGAACTGTGTTCAACACCAGTTCAGCTTCGTCCATTGTCAGCAGTGAGGAATTTTCAGAGAAAATGTGAAGTGTGAGTCCACGTTACTCAGAACTGAACATTGATCTTAAGATGAAATATGCTTGCTAGGGTTAGTCATTGCAAAATACTCAGGATGAACGCCTTGTAACTCACTGAGTACTGCTGCCTTACTTTTGTTGGTTGTATAAACCATCAGAAGTATCCTTGCAGAAAAGACCTATGATTTTCAAAACATGTTTAATTGCCAAAGATGTGTATTAACTTGCTATACATTTCAAAAATATATCAGGAGTTACAATTAAGTGGAGTAAGGGAGAATAAGTTACTCTATATCTTCACCACCTAAAAATGTTGATGTATATTTTCACTTTACTGGAATTCACAAGGCGAAAACTGCTATGCTGACAAATGTCTCCTGGACCTTTTCCAAGTGTAGCTGACTTGAAACCAAGGAATGTCTTGGCCTATCTTACCTTCTCAGGTCTTAAAGCATCTATGCACTGAAATGGTGTCAAGAGACACATATTGCTTAATTACAGAGAAGCGTTTTCACAAAAAATACATTTCCCGTGCCTTCTTCAGCTCTTAATTGTTCCTGCCAATTCTCCACTACCATCTGTCATAAACTCCCATTTTTCGTTCAGCTGAAATATGAGTGTAATACTGATTCCAAAATAACACAATAGATTCAGTGTCCCCTTTGTACTGAGTTTCCATGCAGATAACTGCAGAGGCATACAAATCTTGCTCAAGGTTGCCAGTAGCTTTGTCAGTCTTCAGAGTCAAGAAGAAAAGCTCGTCTGCTAGAATGACTCATGACAACCTCATATTTGATCACTGGGACAATTTTCAAATTATGAGTGTCCCCTCCAGTTCCAGGGCACTGTTAGATCTTCTGAGCTTTACAGTGGGATTTTGAAGCTCAAATAGTTCTGTTCCTAGCCTAGGCATTGTAAAATGCAGGAGGAGGTCATTCTTTGTCTCAGTTTCCTCTTAATGACGATATGTCCTTAGTGGTTTTGGTTGCTTAATTTTTTCTAACAATGAGCCAGAAACAAATGCTGATTAGTAGCAGGCCTAAAATTCAGGATGGTTTCTGTAGAAATAGAAACATGAGTTCATCTGTCCTTACTAGGAGCATTTTTCCCCATTTCTTGTTACTTGACATGAACTCCGTAATTTATTTGCTTTATAGATTGACTGGGGAGTAAGTAGGAGCTTCACCTGTATGTTCGCTCTCTAAGGGAGGGACACATCAGGCACAAGTGCAGCTGGCTTGAAACCAAAGAGATCTCTTGGCCTGTCTTAGCTGATCAGAGATAACTAAATGAAAATGTCAGCTTAAAAGAAATGAGTGGCACATAGAAAACACAAACCAGATACGTCTGGGACATGTTTTTGAAATGTAGCCAATCAGAAATGAGTGAAGTTTGTTCCTGCTTGCTGACTACAGGCAGTCTCTGGGGAAATAAGTCACATCTAGTCTTTCAATTAGTAGGACAAACTGTGCAGATGTCACACCAGACAAATTCAGCCACATTTCAGAAGAGGTCAATAGAGTCAAGGAAATCATTGTGTCAATGGCCCAGCAAAAAGCCTAGGGAATTTTCTTTGAGGTGGGGTCAAACCAAATTAGCAAGTTCTGCTGGGAGTTGCTAAGATGGTTTTGAGAAGAAAGCTGTACTGTCCTCACTGAAGGCTGAATTTTCCACCCATTCAGGAAGTGCACCATGACTGCAATAGAACAAAAATTGCAACTTTAAGCTTTTTCATCCCTGAGGTGTCCAAACTCATGTTTGTTTAAATGGGCAGTTCAGACAGCGGCCTTTGGCAGTCGTGGACTTCAGCGGTGTAATGATCAGGTGCCCAGAGTGGTATGTATGTTTGCCTGCCAACAACATGTCCATACTTTGCTGGTTATAAGAGCAAATTCTGGTTGTTACTAAGATAGATTGGAAGTCAAACTGATGCACAGAAATGAAATGATTGATATCTTATTTTTCTGAGCATAACAGTGTGAACATTTACTCTAAATTATATTTGTTACAGACCCAGAGTCTTTTGGCAGTGACTGAGTTTGGATGGACTGGCTAAACAAACTGTTAAACAAATGATTTTCAGTCTGCATTTTGCAGATTGTTTTGATTATTCAGTATCGTTTGCATGATTAGGGAGTTGCATAGTTTTATTATTTCTGTTCTCTGACTGGGCTTATTTAGTCAGGGGAATAAGTAACTCATTTCATCAATATTGTTGGATTTCAATGTAGTATATAATACTGGTATTATCATGTTTTCTAGACGGAACTGTAGATTTCTACTTACAACAGTACTATGTTGTATTTCATGTTTCAGCCAAATTCTTTGCTATAATTACTGTTGAAAATTTAGTTACTAATCAATGCAAACTTAGAAAAAATGCAAATTTTGGACCAAGTGCACATGTGCATATGTGCACACCCTGCTTCTTTCTATCCCTAGACATGGAATCTGATAAGTAAATCAAGCTGCTAACATAGCATTATTATTTTAAAAGCAGTGTTTCCATATAATCAGGCAACTCTGAGTCATAAAACCTGGCTTTTATTTTCATCTTCTGTGAAGTTTGCAATGAAATAGCAAAGATCAGATAAATCTATAGAAGCTGGTAATATATATCCCAGCAATTTAAGCACAAAACATTTCAGGTATGCTGAAGACATCAAAGGGGGGAAAAGAATCAGAATATGCTGCGGCAAATGTCTGCATTAAGCAAAATCCTGGAATTTAGTTTTGTAAGAAATCAGCAAAATAAGTTTATTTTCTTCTATGCAGAGTTTTTCTACCTGTCACTTGTGTTGTGTGTCATTCTGTTTGAGTGATTCTTTGGACTGCAGCAAATGAGTCTGCCTGACAAATGGTACTTGAAACAGGAGCTGTAACGCTTTCCCTGCTATGGGCCCATCTAATCTCTGCTGAGGTCACTGCCTGCATATCGTGAAGGCAAAATGGGCCATGTATTTATCCTGCAGACGCTGAGGCTCCTATTCCAATGGAGCTTAGGGTCTGTACTCGAAATTACACACTTGATGTGCCAGCATAAGCACCTGCATAAGATGTGGTAACCTCCATCAGTGGGGTGGGAGCAATAACTGGGAGCAGTAACCTTTGCAGCTGTCCCAGGAGGATTCAGCAGAGCTGACTTACATGAGCCTGTATTTTTCAAGTCAGCTATTAGTGGCTTGCTAGATTTCATGTCTGTGAACTTCTACCATGTTCATCATTTCAGCTGGTCATTTAGTGTAAAGATGAGCTGAAATAAAGGATGGGTTCTATTGTCACGTAGTGATGACAAGATGTACTTTTCTTTCTGTATTCGTTACCTGTCTCATGTTTGTAATAAATCTATTTGTACAGGGCGTCAAGGGGTGGCGTTAAGAGCATCACTTTTTCCTATTACAACCTGGAAAGAAAATGTAAAAAAGATCCATACACTACTAGTCGAGAGACCTGAGTCAGCTCTTCAGCTAACTGTCACAATCAGCCAAGGGGCACATATCAAATGTTCCATATCAAACAGCCCTGATGACCTGGACAACCTAATTAGTGGGGTTAATGGGAGAATCAAAATAAAGAGAAGGTGCTATGTATAAAGGATTCTTTATCTGAATACAGTCAGAATCATGCTTCTCTCTGGCATGCTTAGAAGCATAGATTGTGCTTCCTGATGTTAACACACTGGGCAGTCCTTGTAGATGAATTGGTCACTGCTGCGGGGATGCCAGAGGCCCCCCTAATGTTGACTAGCAGCAACAGAGCTGTGAATGTTTCAAAACCTGTGGATGCGTCCTCTTTCCATTTCTTCAGTTACTGTTTGAATCATAGATCCCAGAAGTAGCATTGCATAGTGGTGTCACTAGTAGCAAATTGTTGGCAGCTATTCTGGTGGGCCAGGTTACGCATTAAGGTCCCCATGCAGCACCTGCTATCTCATCATCTGATACCAAAATGTGTGTGAAATGCACAGTACAGGCAAGAGGAGGAACTAGATGGGAAAGAATGACGTGACTTTATTGTGAGTAATGGGAAATACCAATATCTAGATTTGGCTGCTGAGTTTATCCTTACTCTGGTGTGCATGTGAGGGAACATAGAAAAGAGTACATGGGAAGCAAAGTATAGATAAATTGAAAGAAAGGAAGAGAACAACAGTGTGAATGACAGAGAACTTGAGGAGGAAAATAAAATAAGGAAGATAAAAAGCAAGTAATATTGTATTAGGCACTTATCTGTTTCGCTATACACTGGGAGTATTACAGTCATTACTGAGTTATCTTCACAATTTTTTGTGATGCAGGGGAAATACTCATTGTACAGATTCATTGAAATCTGATACATAAGCAGATTGAATGATTTGGTGTATATCAGTAGTAGAGCTGGCATTCATGACTAATATTAATATCCTAAAACTCCATACTCTCCAAATTCAAATGTGTAAGGTGGTAAATGCTGAAAGGAAGATCATGTAAAACAGTATTTTACTTTACTGTCCTCTCTGACTTGGGCCTTGGATATTTCAGACCCTGTTTCTCTTCTGTCAGATACCTACTAAATCAAGATCAATAAAAATCTTTAGGTCTATATATCTTGTATAGCTTAACACTTGACAGATGAGACCACATCTTCAAATGGCTCAGAACCCAAGCTCTTTTGAATACCTTCTTAGGGATTTAATTGGCTATATAAGAACTAAGTTCTTCTGCATTCAAATCAGTGTCATGCCTTCAATGCATTTGGGAATTCTCTCTTTTGAGAACCTGGAGTGACATTATGAAAAACTGTTATATAGACTGAAATGTAAGTAATGGCAAATGTGAATCATTAGTTGATACAGTCAGCTAAGCTGGCTCTGGAGATAATGTTGGAGCCAAAAACAATGGTCGACACAGCACACACCAGTACAAGTTCTGCTTCACTCTGCTTCATTTACCATGTCATATACTGTGTTACAATTCCTCAAACTGTTGTTCTGCTGAGTTCTGTAAACATGCCTTTAGGCACCTGTGAGCTAAAATCCCTTGAAAATAAGAACCAGATTTTCTAAAAATAAAGAGAAATGACTAGTAGGATGTTCAGCAGGAGGTATCACACATCACAAATTAGGAAAACTCTCTACAAGATCAGAAACATCTTTTATATGTATCTGTAATATCTGTTATATTTGATAATTTTACTTTAAGTCACTTCAAGGTTGACTTCTGTGCCTAAGATAAAGACACTTATAAAGGATACACACGTAAGCTTATTTGTTAGGAAAATAACTGAAACCTATCTTTCTAAAGTCTCCAAAAGCAAGAAAAGTCACTGATAAGGCTATTCTTTTTCATAGCTGCAAACACACATCTTCAGTAGCAGGGCAAGTCACAATTCACTCTCAACATTAAAAAGTTTTCCTACCATGCTGGCAAAATAAAGGTAACATCCCAAACTTCTTTCTGGAGAGTTTAAACACAGCAGAATATATTAAAAATATTGAATAGTCAGTAATGGATTTTTAAATTAGGAACAAACTAATTCCTTCTCAAAGAAGAATTTTCTCCAAGCATAAACACCAAAGAACCTTTAATAAAAATACGACATATGACAATCTCCCCTGTGAAAAGAGCAGCCAGCTCGAAAGTCTTCATTTCCCTTATCTGATAAGCAGTCTCAATGACTTTCCAGTGAATATAGAGATGCTTTGTACAGGAATGACATTTAAAAGAAATCAAGCTAAATTATGAGAGGCCCCTAATTTCTGAAAAGAGGTGGATTTTACTGGCTAAGTGCTTAATGTTATAAAACTGGAGAGTGCTATATAATAATTTGTCAGTTTGAATACATAGCAAGGAGCAACATCTTGCCCCTTAAATGTGCTTACAGCTTTTTGAGTTCTGAGACTGAACTAGACCATGGGAAAGGTAGTGATGTAAATCTCATTTCTGTTTGCTTAGAAAAGTAGCTTGTGAAAACTTTGGGGGTGTTTAGATGATTTAATACTAACTGTATACTGAAATACGCAAGTACTGTTTCAGAATATTTTTATATGGTCTTATGTTATATGATGTGATAAAATAATTCATAAACAGTTCTAGTTCACCTAAAATTCTGCTTCCGTTTATCATATTAATCACTGTAATCAAAAGGAAAAAACCAAACCAAACCAACCAAAAACTCCACCACAGCTTTAATGATAATCTCATGAAAAGGAGGATTGCTTTGTGGGATTCACCTATCAGCATATACTGCAATAGGTGCACTATGTGTTTCTCAGGTCAAACCTAGAGGCTTGCTACGGTTTGTAGAGCTGGTGCTGGAGTCTCTGGTGTATATGTAATGGAATAGATTATACAGAACAGTAGTTTTCATTTAAATGTACCTGTGGCCCAAGCATTATGAACCACTTACCTATGAAGTTAGAAACGTTTTTATTTGGTCAGCACACATGAAGCTTCTGTTAGCAGCACTTGGAAGGTCATTGGTCTCCAGTTCTCTTCTTGAGGAAACATTGGTGTTAAGAAAACCTATGGAAGAAAATTTTAAAATTCTTTTATCTTTCAATATGACAAGCTATAAAAATCCCCTGAATTATAACTTCCCAACTGCACACAAACAGAATTAGTTTCTGTCTTTATGCAAAGCTTGACATGAGAACAAAAGAGACTGTTACTATTCCATGAGGCCATGGAAAGGTGATTGTTTTTCTTTTAGTTGTCACAGATTTTTACGGAATGGCTAGAATGTTCATTCAATTTCTAGGATTAAATAAACTGTATTTAAGATTCAAAGGGAAGAAAATAGTAAGGCGACAGCTGAATGAATAATTTCGACAAATAATTTAATTCTCATTCACTTTGTTTTCTGTTTGTACTTCCAACTGTGAATGGATACAGAATCCTCAAACATAATTAATTTTTTTTACATACTTCTTCAGCAAATAATTTCTTGGATTGTGGATTATTGAAAATACTGGGAGTGTTAATTCTGTATGGTTAATTACATTACATATTCTTTTTTTTTTCTTTTCCAATTCAGTGATGCACACAAGTAACCAAAACAGTGTAAGTTACACATGTAGCAAACAAATATAAAAACACCTGTATATTAGTTTACTGCAACTAATTAAGCTTAAACCTCATTTTATTTATGTTCCAATTGCAAAACAAAACAAAAAAGAGCCGAAACCCCACAACTGCATACATGCCTGTGCTCCCTAGTTCATGCAGATTTCTTTCTGGCAACATCACCTGGATGAGATTCACAAGTGCTGTAAATGCTATGTGTCTCATTCATACTTTAAACTTAACGTCAAACATATTTATTTTGTAAATTTACAACTGACATTTTCTTTGGTAAATTACAGTGTTGAATTGTATCACTCACACTGAACAGAAGGAGTATTACAGACGTATTTCACCTATTTCCATACACAGTGGAAAGGAAGCTTGTGACTGCAGAAAAAAAAGAGTTAAATAAAATAAACCAGACATCGCTGAATTGTAGAAGCGGAACTAACAGGCAAGAGCTGAAGCAGGGAGAGAATGATAGGTGTGAAACAGGTTCACGGCCAGTTTCCCTTTCTGGTGCAGATAGAGCAACCCTTCTTAGAACTGGAAAAAGATGTGATGGCCTTTTCACTAACAGAAGTAGAGTTATTTGTATTGGTTTCCGTTATAAAGAGAAAAAAAAAAGACTAATGGGATGTGTGTAGCTGCAAATTTTACACCTCAATGTGATGAATAAACAGCATTGCAGTAAAACTATAGGCTATAAAGCTGATGAGATTTGGTACTGCCATCCTAGCTTTCCTGAATTGGCACCAGCTATGAAAATAGTTACGTTTTCTCAGTTTTTGTTTTTCTTAACGCTGATCATTACAATTAGAGCTCCAGCATAATTCACAGGTAAAATTGCTAAGTCCCTTCCCTTCTATTGCGCATTTTCATTTGCGTCGGCAGGATATGCTGTATTATGAGGGTAGCAGTTTGAGGAATCTGCCTGTGTATCACAACTATGTTCTTACAACGTTTTGCAAGCCCCTTGTTATGTACTGTCTTATACTAAGGAAGAGGATAGTGATGCTTTCGAAGACACACCTGATGCTGCAGATGAGCACAGGGAAAGGTGGCTCCCCTGTGCCTGTTTTTTCTGTTCCATACTGAATGCTACATTTCTGTCCGATCTCCTTAAACTGAGTCTGACAAAAAGATCCAGGATTAAAAAACTCCTCTACTATGTTTGGTTTTGAAAATGGCTTCTGTTAATTTCGTTTCCTTGATGACTTGGAAGAGATGAGAGAGTGCACTCTCAAGTTTCTCCATGACACCAACATGAGGGGAGGGATTGATACGCTTGAGGACAGAGCTGCCATGCAGACATACCTAAACAGACTTGAGGAGTGAGCAACTGAAATCTAAAGAAATTGAGCTATTACTAATATCAAGGGCTCTCTCAGTACAGGAAAGGTGTTGATAAACTGGATCAAGTTCATCAGAGAGCTGAGAAGGTGGTCAGGGGACTGGAGCACTTGCCCTACAATGAGCAGTTGAAGGAGCCAGGAGCCTAGAGGAGACATACTGTGCTACTACCTGTGAGGAGGTCATCAAGAATGTGCCATCTTTGCAGTGGTGCATGGTGGAAGATCAAGCAGCAATAGGCATAAATTGAAACAGGGAGGGTTCAGATTGGAAAAAGCAGCTTTGACATCCTGAGGTTGGTTAGGCACTGGAACAGGTTGCCCAGGGAGGCTGAGCAGTCTCTGTTCGTGGAGGTTTTCAAGACGAGACTGGATGAACCATGATCTTCCTGTTCTGACCTCAGAGCTGTCCCCACTTGGAGCAAGAGGTTGGACGAGACTTCCTGAGGTCCCTTCCAGCCTGAATTATCTTGTGATCCTCTCATTTTGACCAAATCAAGCTACTGATAAGATCTGCGAGGAAAAAAAAAAAATCATGTGGAAGTGAGCACATAGGGGCAAAACCTCAGTCTAACTAAATGAGACCAGAGCAGTGACAGCAATTGTTCACTTCTATTTTTCTTTGATATGAGAATTTCTTGAGGCCACATAGCAACAGGTAAAATAGCCTTAGAAGTACTTAATGCACCTAATAATTCACAGACCATGTTGCAGTTATTAAATAAAGCAACACAGAGTAAAGGCAGGGAGAGACACACTACTGCAAAAACCTGATTGGTTGCTTTATCTTCTGCCAGTCCAAACAGGACTTCAGCACATTTAACAATGTTAACAAATCCTCTCTAAAAAGCAAATGCCAACCTTGAATTTACAGTTTCACCCTTTAACCTCCAATCGTATCAAGGATAACAACATATTTTACAATTTTTTTCTGTGGTCCCAGATAAGTAGTAATTGCCACCAGAATCATTAAACAAGTTAAAGCATTTAACTTCATTATGGTAGTTCTTGTTAGTCAGGCACGTCGTGCCATTATCAGACCTTTAACATCAGTAGAAACAATTGATAAATCTGTAATAATTCTGTGTCTCAAAGACTGGATAATGATCCCTTGTAATACTGTGACATGACACACACAAAGTACTGCTTTTCAGTGTGTAATTTCTCATTTCAGAGAACGTTAACCAGACTGAAAAAAAAACCTGCTTTCATACAATCTGTTCAGTGGAATGTAAATGAATGTAGGGAATGGTTTCTTAATAAATGAGCTACCATTGTGATTATTTTCAGTAACATTTGCTGTACTTAATGGTACCATCCATCTAAGGATTTCTACATTTATCCTGTTTATAGGATGGTTAAAACCTTTATGGAGAAATGATTAATTTCCTTGCAAATGTCACTGACTTTGAATTCTTTGATCGTTCAGAGATTAGCCCAGCCCCTGTCATCAGTTGTCTCTGATGAGTTCAGGCTGATTTGCTTTGTACATCAAAGGCATAAAAGGACCACTCTGAGTCTCAGCCTTTTTGGCTACACTTTTGAAGTCTCCTGAATACACATGAGCCATTTTGATACAGGAGAATGAAAGGCAGAGGACCATTGTGCATATGGTGGACAATGTGCTTCTGAATTTGCGTTGCCTTTCATCAGAGACACAGACTGCCTCTGGAGCGTCTCCATGGGCAAAGTTAATGGGTCATGATCGTAATGATACTCATTAATATTAAAAAAAGGAACAAATTCCTCAGACATCCTAGTATAGAATAGTCAGAATTGTACCGCATATGTTGCAAGGCAACAAAATATGTGTAACTCCAACATTACTGTTTTTCACTTGGTGAAGTCTGTGAAGAAAATAGATGTGTCACACAGAGCTGAGAAGAGTCAACCTCTTCATCACAGGGGTTTGTACACATGTTTTTCATCTTTTTTCTTCTTTCAAATTTACCTTTTTTTTTTTTTGAAAGTGTGTATAGAGTGAAAAAAAACAAACAAAACCCTCAGCATTTCTTTATATTTTAAAAAATAGCAATCTTTATGTGACATGTCCATTGCAAACCTCTTTGAATTACCTGTTTTATCCTGAAAACCAGCCTATAAATTAGGTAGTTTTTATCTAGATTTTTTCACACGGTGTTTATTTAAAAGTTTTTTAAAAGCTTCTGCTTTCAAGCATTACAACGTGTATTATTCTGTAGTTGTAATCTCATATGTTTATTAAATAAGCATCTGAGTCAAGTTTTTCAAAAGTGATGCTTAAAATTAGCATTTAGAATGCTTATTATAACTCCTAATAGGCAGTTTGATCTTCTAGAATTGCTGAGCAGTTTCCTTTAAAGTGGCTTCATTCAATAGTGAAGTTATTAAACAAGAACCTAAAAGGTTCTAAGACACCTGAAAAAATGATGATGTATTTTGTATTGTTGATATGTTACAAGGCAATAATAGTAAGACTATGCTAGGCTTCACAGAATAGTAGTAATGAGGATAGTGATGGGTAAAGGAGAAACATAAAGTGTGGTGAAGAACAACCAGAAGGACTCCATAACCCTCGAGTCTGTAGAAGGCTGAAAGCTTCTGATGCCAGTGGATAAGGATTTTATAAAGCAGTGTGGCTGAGAAATGGCTCTGATGTTTGTTTGGATACATGGAGACATCAAGTCACAAACAGGTGAAGCTCTTTCTCTTACATGGTACAGATTGCATTTGGGATGCTCTACAAATAACTGTTTAAAAATTAACAACAGTTCATGTCCAATATTGTGCCTGGACTATTTGACATTCTTTAGAGAATGGAAAACCAAAACAAGGTAGAGGACTACTGGAGATGGTTAAAACACTGTTAATTAGAGTTAATGAGGTGAAAGGGAGAAAACAATATGCACGGCTAATGCAAAATTTAGATAGGTATTACAGTAGAGAATAAGCTACCGCAGCATTTCGGACCTCCACTACTAGCTTCAACTGGCATGGTCAAAGTTCCTGGAGAGTCTATGACTATATTGTTAGTCATAACACAAAGATAGGCAGTCATTGCTATCTGTTACCATGAAGATTTTATACGTTCTGTAAAATAAGCAGAACTCAGGAAGGAAGAGAGACAGGAAGGAAGGGAGGAGAAGGTGTGATGTGGCTGGTATTGCAGAAGGTATGAAAGGTAAAGCTGTCAAGAGTACATAGTGTCTCTAACTCCTATTACCACAATTGTAGGGCTGAAAGCCGTCTTGTACTGATGAGGTGGATGAAGTTTCTTCTTTGGCCATTGCCAGTTCTATTTTTTACATTATTTTCACATGCTATTCTCCAAATGAAAATAGAAGCTGTGAAGAGAGCAAGTGTATGGATTCTTTCCACGTTAACTAAAGTCTTTTCAGCCAGAGCGCAGATGGCCTTCTACTAGTCTCCTGACAGTGCTCCACATACTGCGCTCCCGTGGGCCAGAACACGTGCTGCTTGAAAAGACAGTTTTCAAAAGGGAGCACATGCATTAGATGGTAGTAGGTCTCTGCAGTGCCAATACATGTTTTGGATGCTTCATAACAGAGATTTTTAAAGACAATTTACTTTCTTTGTCAAGAATTCAAGTGAGATTTCTTGCTGCATTTGCTATTCAGTGAGGTGCTACTGTAAATACTACAGATATTTTGGTAATTTGAAGTGCTGTACCTGCCTCTCCCAGTACCTCTGAATACCTGTTAGTCTCTCATGCTGTAACAGTGAGGACATTTCAGTGGAGTATTTTTATCTATACCTTTAAAAAAAAAATTTCAACAAAAGGACATATCATCTCCATATAGTCTCACTTTTGGCCACATGCTTTGAAGGCTGAGTCAAAGGACATGGCACCCATGCACACACACATGCACACGCAGGGCTTTCGTGCCTGATTTGTGTAAAAAAAAAAAAAAAAAAAATCAGCGAGCATCCCATCCATCCTAGAATTATGCTGGGTCAGTTTTATAGCAGCAGAAGACAAGAAGGCATTAAGAAAGCAAAAATGCATTGTATGTCTCTGAGTGCTATATTTGGTTAGGCAGCTTTGATTGTGTCATATTATCGCAGCTGAGGTCACACTATGATGCTGAGAGAGCTCTGTCTAGTCAGAGCCAAGTATCTGCTTTTCTCAGATAATTTAAATCTGTGGCCTGTTACGTAGGTGATTTCCATCATTTGTGTGTGTGTGTGTCTGATCTCTACAGGATGAAAAATGTTGTAAAGCTGTGGGAATTTTTTGGCACAGATACATTTAGATAGTGATAGTTGTTCTGCATTGTTTAAAGCAAGACATTTGTTGATTGTTTCCATGATGACTGGATGCATCATTAACCCCTTTATTGTTGACGTCCTACAGAGACCTGATATGTAGTCTTAATTATTTTAAAAGACACTTCTTTGTTACTTAGCTGGTGATTAAAAGTAAATTAAAAGATGGCAATAGCAGACTATTGTTGTTCATTAGCACATCTAAAAACCTAATCATCTAGTAAGGGACTAATTTTCACATAATTTTTAAAACAGTAAGTACACTGGTGTAGAAATCATTTGTGCTGCTTCTACCAGTTAATTAACCAAATCACCAGAGATGGGGAGTGCGAGAGTGATTATTTTCTGTTAATCGAACTGAGAAATCTAAAGTGGGAATCCCAGTCCAAGCTCTTAATAATATTCCTTATAACAATAAGATGAGTTTGAACTTCAAATGCTGAACAATATTAAGGATTCTAGCAGAGGAGAATGGGAAGGGCAAAGGCAAGAGCAAGGAGACCAAAACACTCATTCATAATTTTGCAGAGACAAAAGGGGAGTTATGCTGCATGGAGGCAGTGATGGAGTATATACCCAGCCATAGATTGCAGATCTACTGAAAAAGAAACCATTTCTAAAGAAGTATTAATTGAAAATTGTCCTTTAAAACTTACCTTTCACAAAAAGCAAAACCTCATATTTGTTGATTCAAATAACGCTCCGGTTCTCAGCATGAATTGTACTTGGTGCTTCTGCTCCCCTTTTTTCTCCATTTTCAGACTTTCATCTGGCAGATGGTGGTTCATGTGGTGAAAGACAGCCGTGATTGTTGAGGTTGAAGCCCTGTACTTTTCTCATGCGCTTCCAGAGTATCTGGCAGGAAGGACTGATCATCATAGATGGTATTGGAGAACTCTCACTCCTACGGAAGAAATACCTTCTCTTTGAGGGAGCTGGTATTATTCCTGAAGTGATGGTATAAAGGCAAAACTGAGACAAAGTTTTAATATGCTTTTACAACTGCTATTAAAAAAATTCAGCTTTGATATGTTATATGGACATTTTAAGAAAAGCAAAGGCAAATTAACACACAGTTTTGGAAAAGTTTTATTTGCAGAAATGGTTCAATTGATAAATAATTCCAAAAAACACACAGGTAACAGGGAAAAAAAACTCTTCTGCTCATTGAAGTTGTTCATAAGAAAGCATAGCTATTAAAAGGGAAGATTAGATGCAGTGAAGGAGCAAAATGCTGGAAGCTGTGACACCTGTGCCTCTTTGTCTGTCAGAAAAATTCTAAAACTTCCAGCCACAACCCTCTGCTTACATTCCCTAAGTTCATTCTCAAGTCTTACAAAAATTTTTGTGTGACTTGGAAATTCATTCAACTTTTCATCCCAGTTTACACAAGATACATATATGTTAAATCTTGAAAGTTAGATTCAGAAATACATCTCTGTTCTCTTATGGCTGGGCACGGTGCAGTTTGGTGGGGTTTCTCTCATGAGTAGGAGCTGTTGTTGTAAGGAAGAGAACATCTGTGTTTGGGCTTGATAGCTTCCATATTCCTGCTTGTGACTATTCCTTTACTAACAGTTTGTTTCTGTTTCTTCTGTGGTCCTGATTTACCAGTCCTGCCTGCAAGGAGATCACTAGAAAGTCGCTAAAAAACGAACCAAAAGGGGCAGAAACGCTATGTGAGCAAATGGTTTCCTCCAGTCAAATGAATAGTGTTGGCCCAGCTCTGCTGCTGTGGATGCACTACCTTCTTTAAAAACAAACAAAAGCCTAAAGGATAAAACAGGCTGAGAATTTTATATGGAGTAGTAAAAAGAAATCTCTAGTGTGTCCTCCTTTGTGTGTAATCCCCTAGATGACAATGGCTTTGAGTTAAAAATACCTTATCTGTTCTATATTGTCGCAAATAACTAGATGCATTTAGTTGCTTGTAATTATTTCTTAGCATTTTCTTGGCTAATGATTTGTTCACTATTGTATATTGTGTAGGTTAAGGTTTTCATGTGTAGATTTATCTCTATTTTTGATATGTCTTATTAGTGGATCTTATTTTTGCTTTGTTGGTTATGAACATCAAAAATTAATGGGAAGATTTATTAGGAAACAAATACTGATTATATTAACCTTGGATTCATTCTGACACTACTATAGGATCTTTAAATACCTATCAGTTTCTTTTCCTTTGTAATCATAGACAGTATATTTATTTTTATTTATGGAAGCTATTTGAGAGGATTGGTTAGTGCTCAGCTTTATATAAAAGTAACAGACTGAGTCAGTAAAGAAAAAAATGACCAGATGGTAACCTCAGTATGGGATAGAGATGAATGTGAGTCTAAAATGAGGAATGCCCCAAATAATGAGGGTCATTTGCGAGTAAGATGGTATGTGCACTTTGTGGCTATGAATAATGCATTGATGTACATACTTGAGTAATCATGATGCATGAGTTCTCTATAGAAATTATCATGAGATCAGTTTTACAAGGGAATCAAGTGCTTTAGGTACCTTAATTATTTAGATTATGTATCTGAGAGAGGAAAAATGTTTGAATTCTGTATTCCTGCTTTTTGTCTTGGTGTCAAAGAAGGAGGGAGGTGAACTGGGGAAAAGATCCTGTATGACCTTCCCAGGCACAGCACTGTCATGGCAAAGATTATTCTCTCCACGTCTCTTTTTCTTTCTACACATCTAGATGGCAAACTCTTCAGTTCTGCAAATGAACAAACGGAAATTTGATTTGGTAGGAACATGCTATCCCACCTCAAAGAAACTGTGAAAATCAGTCTGTCCCACCTGTTATTCAGGTGTGAAAAAGTTGCACGTGGAATTGACACTGGGGAGTTTCTCTCTAAAAGGACAAATCACAGTAGTTTCCCTTGTGTGGTTACCCACTTCTTTTGCTCAGAAACAAAGCCAAGGAAAAAAGATGTTACTCTTCTTAGTTTTAATTTCTAGCCCTGGTAGCAGGGAGAGGTGCTGAAACACAAGGCAGCTAAATCAATGAGAAAGAAAATGCTGGTGCTATCAAAGTGATTTGCCATGGGAGATGTGCTGCAACATGAACGCTGCTTCGAGCTCAGTTTGTGAGGTTGTTGAGTCTGCAGAAATTTTAGGTACAAGCTTTTACTGATTGTTCCTGTTACTCTATCTTAAGCCAAACAGCCAACATTCAAGCCCTCCCGGTAACAGAAATCAAGCACTTTCCAACTTTTCTACTCATAACAATAACTGTCTCAGAGGCACCTTTGCTCTGATGGTCCCCGGTAGTTCTCTGTGCGCTTTTCTCTGTCTTCTTTTGCAGGCAGCTGCAGAAGCAGTTGTGTTGCTCTCTGTTTTCTTAGGATGCACTCAGCAAAAGTGTAGGAGCAGGCTGAAGTGACTTGTAGAACGCTTTGCAAATAGAGCACATAATTTGTTTCTCATAAAAGATTAATGCTGCTTCTTGCTTGGAAGACTCATTCCCCAAAATTAGTAAACAAGCAAGTCTCTTTCTCCAAGGATAATCTTTGGCATAGCACTTTAGCAGCATGCTCGGACTTGGACTGATCATAATCTTGTTTTTGTTCAAATTATCCAGTAAATTTTGTAGGAACTTCTAACCCATCTAATCTCTTCCGACAAACTCTAGTTCCATTAAATCCAGTATTTTCAGCCTGCTGGATTATGGAGTTCAGCTGTGGTTACTTCCATTCCCCTGAAATCACCAGCCTTATTTTTGGTAGTGGTCTTAACAGGTAATTAGGGAAGAGCTTTATCTGGCACTTTTTCTGGAGTTTGAGACCACACAGCGTAGGATTAGATCCAGTGTCTTGAGAAACCCCAGTTTATTAAGAACATATTGTCCCAGAATGCTTATTTTTGCAGGGCTGCTCATTTGCTGTTCACCTCTGCCAGAATACTGTTGGAGCCAGGAATGTACCATTACCCCCACAGGAGAAATGAGGTATAAGACTTTAAAAAGAGTGAACAGATTATAGTCCATCTGTCAAGGCAGAGAATTTATTTAGGAGAGTAAATGTGTGATCTGGACAACCAAAATCATAGCCGTCCAGATAACACTCCCAAAGACTCACTGTCTGCCTGGTGAGATGACTGGAACTCCTTCGGGCAGTCAGGGATCACATGTTCTTCAGCTGCATTTTCTTTCTTTCTACATTCCAAGTGAAAGTAAGTTTTTCGCTTACATCTCCGTGTTGAAAGTTGTTACTGCTTAGCTGAGTGCATGTGGGCAGGCTTTTACCTGCGTAAAGGCTGGTCCTTCTTTGCTAAATTTGCAAAATATGCAGCTAGAAATAAGGAAAAACTTTCTAATTGAGGAACCTCAAATACAGGGGAAAAATATTCCATTTTATCTCAATTATCTGAAAAACAGATCTTGCACAGCAATAACTTTTACTTATTTTTCTGCCTCAGTCTCTATACCATTCTTGACACTTGCTTGGGCTATAGGGATTGTATTCTAAGGAGTTCCACATTTTTCCTTTTCTCCACAGAATCCAGCAAAAAGTCTCATTTGGAACACAAGTCTGCTGTCAAACACACAGTTTGCCTTTCTCCCACATGCACAATCCCAGTCCTTCGTTTCCACAGATGTCCAAGTCCTGGCTCAGTAAGAACAGGGTTTTTAAAAAATTATTTTGCAGGTTTTTTTAATGCAGGTTTTCTGCCACTGGTATTTTGGAACATCTTTGTTGTTAGGAATATATAGTTGGTTTGGAACTTGAGCATGCAGGTGAAAACAGAGGACAGAAAAATCTCAGCTTCAAAATTAAATTTGCTTTTGGTCTCTGATAGAAGATCATAGTTCCTTACCAACTCCTGTCCTTCCTCAAAATTATCAGCAATTTCACAGCACTGAATATAATGCGAAGAAATCCTAAATAGTTATTTAATTACTAATTACAATTAATCCTAAATTGCTAGTTCTCTTTCTTCATACATATGTGTGTGCTTGTGTGTGTTAGAAAAACTTTTCTTAGTGTGCATTTGATGTGTTCACTCCCATCCAGGTGAAATTTATCACCTTGCAGAATGCTGAGGAGTTCTGCACTTGGTGCTGGACAATGGACAAATTTGCCTCCTTGGAGGAGATTTGTGTTCCTCTTGGTGTTCCAGTGTTCTTAGGCTTATCAGTGGACAAGCTCTAAGAATAAAAAATGCAGTTACTTACAACACAAATTTACATTGTGGAATACAGCTACAAAAGTTAAAGAGCAAATTGCAGCATTAAGATTAGAGTAAGTCATACCAGTTGTATTGTTGCT
>JAVSBS010023653.1:115916-129843 GCA_033124195.1 Coracias cyanogaster | reverse complement strand
AACCCCAGCTAAATTGCAAGATTGGCTAATTACCTTCTGCAGCCTCCCCTTGGGCTGGCTCTGCACGGAGAGTTACAGCTTTCCTGATCTGACCATTCGCCACGGCTGTTAAACCATCTGAGGGTTAAATATGAGGCCAGCTCAGAGAAGCTGGTGTAGGCAGCTTCTTGTTTTTCTAGCACAGTAGGGCATGATCTTTTTTTTACCTTCTCTTATGCCCTTCAATTATTGAGATGTAGAGCTGTGACGTAGCATGCTGAAGTGGGAACTACAGCATTTCTTCTCATCTTCTTTTGTGCTGTTGTTTTATCACCATTTCTATTATGTGTGTTAATGAACACTTTCGTTGCTTTAGGCTTCAAACTACATTCTACAGTTGCTGCTTTTTGAAGACACGTTTTGGTAAAGCTTTATATCTCATATCATAAGAAATATTAAATATATGCTCTGCTTAATAGATTATTTTTCTTTGAGCATCACATAGAAACGAAACAGATGGCAAAACTAGGAACAGGATGTTTCTCTTAGGTAATACTTCAGTTCAAATTCACTGTTAATTTTGGGGGCCTTTGTGATCATCCCATCTTTTTTAGAGTACAAGGACAAGTTATCCTTAGAAATAATAGAAGGAAAATTACAAAGAGTCTAAGAGGTAAAATTTCTCCGTACATTTTTAAAAAATCTTTTGGATTTGTGCCATGGGGAATAAGTTGCAGCTGGAATTTTAAAAAGCCTGGATCGTTTCAGGATACTTGCACTTCTTACTAAAATAACAGTAACAAAATTTCCTGGTTCAGAGCCTTTACCGACGACAAAAGGACTGAGGAAAGCATTTCCCTCTTATCTACACAATAGCATAACTGGCTTAGGGCGTTGGTGGAGATGTATCATCCCCACACAAGACAACAGGTAGCAGACTGTTTACTGAGATGGGACTGAGGGGATCAATGGGCTAGTCTGATGTAGCAGTGTTTGCAGTCTTTGTGCTGATGCAGGAGCATATTCTTGGGCCTCAGATTTCCTATGCTGATATTATTATTATCTCCTTTTCCAGTATCAGGAGAGCAACTGATTTGAAATTCCATAGCTTTTACTTTGGGAGGCTTTTTGTAAAATTCATCCTCATCTTTGACTTCTTTCTGAGCACCATAATCTAAACTCACTTGGGGTACCAGGAGTTCCTGCTCTACTGCTCTGAAAAACTCAGGACTTCGTTCACCTGCCAGTCAGCAGTGAGCAGGAGCGGTAACACTGCGACAAACTGCCGGTGCTGTGTTCACCCGTGCGGGCCAGAGAGTGCTGCGGAAAACATGCACTGAAGGTAGAATCATCTCAGGTAATCAATGTTTTCAAGAAAATAGCACTGCAGAGAGGAAGCTCCCACATTGAACTTACCTGGTGTCTGCGTTAAAATAATTCTGAGCACTCGCTGCCTTATCCGTGGATTCTGTATGGTGGAGAAGTAGGATATTAGAACCTCAAGCTTTTGGGAACATCAGCTAATAGGAAAGTCCCAATGGACTGCTTAGGCAATACTCTTAGGTATTCCAGAGGAAACTATTTTTTATATATGTCTGGAGGTGTAAATAAACAAGTAAATCTGCTATGTTGCCTAATTAAAGGAAGCTGTATAATGTGTGCAATAACGTTTTGATGCAAAAAAACCCAAAACATTTTCCTCTCCTATGTGAGGCAAATTTCCAAACTTATATTACACATTCTTATTTCCACCTCTCTCAGTTATTCTGCTTTTAAAAACTGTAGTTCACCCAGACAAAATACACCAAACTCGTGTATGTACATATAGCTGCGCTACTTAGTCTTGAGTAGAGCACCTGGCATGTAACACCTTCCAGTGTGCTTCCCGGAGTAAACCGTAGCCTCTTGCATCTCCTTTGACTGCTGTCATTCTTCATGTTGGTTCCAGGAGTCATCCTGCCAGCTGTCCCACTGCTGCGTGCATTCATGAGGCTGACAAGCAACTCAACTGTTGCACATTTTATGAATGAGCGTAAACTTAGACTTGATGGCACTTGCAAAAGAATTCAAAGGACAAGGAAAACTTTTTTCAAGTGCTAACATGTCTTTG
The DNA here is from genome assembly GCA_033124195.1 of Coracias cyanogaster. Classification (NCBI taxonomy): domain Eukaryota; kingdom Metazoa; phylum Chordata; class Aves; order Coraciiformes; family Coraciidae; genus Coracias; species Coracias cyanogaster. The sequence continues at coordinate 127,754 of JAVSBS010023653.1, read as the reverse complement.
AAAGGGCAGCAAAGCAATTTTCCCTCCCTGTAATCCTATCAACCAAAACCAATCAAACTAGAACTATAAAACAAAAACACATCTGAAATAAATGTTCCATGGCTTACATACCAATATTTATTTGCTTTTAATTCAAAAGCATGCTTCCACTGAAGTTGATTTTTTTTACATTTTCAAGACATATTTTTGAATAGTCCAGCATTATCATACAGTAATTTAGAAGAATCCTAGAGGGAGAATTATTAATGGTTTTATGGTTACTGACATCTTTAGTCTATTGGGCTGTGTCAGAATGCTGCAAGGATTTGCTCCTGCAGCAACTGAACACATCCTTCATGCTAAGGACCAAACACTCCCGGCCCAATACTGCTTTTGTTAATACTGGCAGGGTTTGTTCAAGATCATGCCGGGCTGATGTAGAAGACATAAGGAGATGACTGTTTGAACAAAAGTATCTATCACACCGAGTAATACGTAATACATGGAAAACTTTAAAAATTCCTATAATGACCTTGGTTTATACTGTACGTTATAAAGACAGGGTTTCTGTTTCACAAGAATAAGGAGAAATATAGTGTAATTGATTTTTCATCAGCATGCATTTTTTGAAACTGCAAACTGACTTGTTAATATAAATATAAACTGTCATGTCTTAATTTTCCTTCCATCTTCATTCTTAACCTTCTTAACACAATAATAATATAAGGAGTTTCTAATTTAAAAGTAAAAAGGAGTGTCATAAATTAGAGGGTAAGAACTAGAAAGTTTGCTTGACCAAGATCTATCTGTGTAAACCTGTATTAGATGCTAATGACACACCACTAGAGACATTTAGGCATCAAATCCCTCTGATAGATCTATCTGTATATCTTTAAAGTATTGAGCGTGGATCTTCTTAGAGTATGTGATGCCATCCAAATAGTGGTTAATTGGTTAATTGTCTGTTATTGAGTCTTTATTCCCAAAAAGTTAGGGTTATTCAGATAATTCGGCTTTCACACAAATTTTCCACAATAACAGACCTGTCAATTTGTAACGGGGTTCTGTTCTTTCTCCTCTCATTCTGACTCTTGGCTGTAAAGGAAAACTTTAGTAATACTGTCAGTCTTTCTAGCTGCAGCTGAATTTCCTGGAATATCCCTGAATCTCCAATACAAATAACATTTCCTTTGTCATAAACTCATTGTGGTTTTCATTTAAAGCATATGTCAATAGCAATTCCATGATTTGTAATTGATTGTTCTCAAGATTGATCTAGAGAAGCTATGAAATCTCCATTGTTTTAGCAATTCTTTAGTTCTGAGAGTATCATAGTATCTGATAATATAAGTAAAAGAGCAGAGTTACTATCCTGTGGGTCTCCTGAGATGAGTTACACTGTTCACACAAAAGAGTTAATCCAGCTATGGTGGAATTAAGCTTTGGACCATGGCTCTTGCAGCTATATGACATGATGCTTTTTCAAATCACAGCCTTGGGTATAGATTACAAAATAATAAAGTAACTTCTTATGGTTGCACTTAATAAAAACCCCTGTAGTCTTTCACTCTTAATCTCATATCCAAAAACTTCACTGCCTTTTTATGATCAGAACAACTGGACAGAGCATTTGCACTGAACTCCAAACCATATGGGCTATAGAATAAGCTGTTTGGTTCCTCGGAAGGGGTATGTAGTTATTATGGTGCTGAAGAGAGGGGATAAACAAACCAATGAAAGGGAAAAGGAAAGATAGTATTTCCTCTTGGAGGCTACAGTTGGTCAGGTTTGAATTTGCAGGCAAATGTACAAGCTTCTCTTTACTAAAACTCTCTGGAGTAGGGCTCTGCAGCTTTCTATCTGTTTTGTCATCTCAGAATAGATGTTAGGAAGATATGTCTGAATACAATGCACGTGTCCTTTCAGATATCCCATCTATCTGTCATTTCATTTAGAGTTTGGATGGCTGACTTTGGATTATTGTACAGGTGTATGTGTACCTGCAAAGACTACACAGGGAAACAGCCCTTATTCGGCCATGTAGCAGTTGCCAGCTACGTGTCTAGTATGTACTGGTGGGCTTCTTGAAGTCAGTGGCCTCTTTTCTTTCATGAGATAGCAAAGAACTTATTAGGAGTTTTGTAAACTACTGCTATAAGTTTTAATTCCTCCAGTCATGACTAATAATGCAACCTGATTATTATTCTGACATAGCTTTCTGCTGCTGGAGTAAGTCTGGTTTCACAGGCCCCAGGCAATGTGGGATGACATCTGATATGATACAGCGAGTCCAGACTACGTGATGCTTCAGCAAAACTTACTGGGTGATCTATGGAGTGGGACATCTGTGGCAGCTACACTGGAAGCTATTCATCCATCTTTTTGCATGGTCATAGTGAGCTGAGTTAATAGCTAAATCTGTGAAAAGAATCAGTAAGGACATTACAGAAGACAGAGTGAGGCAGCCCTGGGCCTTTGTCTTGATGTCTTGGGACTCATTCTGCTAAGGGGAAAAGAACACTTCTCAGGTTTGTGGTACAAAAATACAGTATGTTACAGATTAAAGACAAAGATCAGCTTTCTTATGATAGCTTAACCACTAAAATTCCTGAGATGCAGATAGATACCAAACCAAAATGGAGTAAGTGTTTAGATGTCAGAGGAGTTACACTGATTTGCCTAGAATTTGCATGTTATAGGAGATAATAAGGAGTCCTTTTTTATTATCTGGGATCAGATAATAATTCCCTCTAGCCTGTCACATAGCTGGAAGCCAGCATTTGTTCCTACTCTCCCTCCTAATCATTCTCTTTTCCATTAAAAAACATTTTGGCATTTTTAAGGATGCGTGCTCACTGGAAAAATTCAACGTAATCAGTCAATGGATTTGCAGTTATATTGTATGATTCCCCAAAACTGTGAGATTTCTCTCTGTTCATATCTACAAACTGTTTGACCTTTAGGCTTATTAAAAATGTCTAAATGGTTCTCAGGTGTTTAGTGCTATTTGAGGTGTTTAGATGGAAGAACACCAGAGCAAAGTATTAGTCGAATATTTCTGAATGAACAGGATCTCATTTGATATGTACACCATTAATTCACAGGATTACTTTTAGTAACACTGCATGAACAATTAATACCATATAGTTTTATAGAAACCTGAGAAAGGTGGTATGATAACTTTATATTTGTTATTGGGAAAGCCTTGCCCCTTAAAAATTTCCACAGAATTCTGCAGTCTGGCTGTAAAGCGATTGTAAGTGTGTGCTTCGAGATTCGCACTGTTCAGAGCCCTGATAGGCCAACTACATGAGAACAATGCTGCAATGAAAGGAGAATTTTTTTTTTTTATTGCTGTATCACCCATCTTCACGCCTTCATAGGCTTGCAGGAATGCTTTGGGTTAAATTTGGGTGTAATTGTTCACTGAGCTGAAATGCCATGCCCTCAAATTTGCATTCTAAGATAACATTCAGCCATATGTTTAGTGAATGGTCATTTGATGAGTGGCTCAGTAATAGGTTGGTGAAGAGGAGTGCAAGTGTGGAGAAGAATGCCAGAGAAAATAGCCAAAGGGAAGAGGAAAAGTATGTAATAGTGAGATGGTGAGAAGTGCATGATCTCCAGAATAGTGTAGTTTCAAATGTATTTACACTAGGATGAGTACTCACAGCTGGGCAGGTCTTCACACTGCTTTTTTGGTCTGGCACAGCAGGGGCTTTTAATTGTAGAATAGCCGTCCCTTGTCCAGACTTGGCTTTGCTTCTTGCATATTGCACTAAAATATGCCAGTGGGTAGGTTTCTGCAAGGAAATGCTGCAGGAAGGAGGAGTCTGATGTATTGGAAGAGGCAGGTGTGGTGATGAGGTGTCCAAAACTTTGGCTAATACAGTGCCATTTTGATGAAAGTAACTTGCTTTCTAGAGGTCATGTGGGCAAGAATGTTAAACATCTTGAGTTTTGCTGCTTGATTTGCAGTCATCTGAAGTTAAAAACTTGGAGATATCAAATTTATTTACGTTATCTGCATGTTTTATAATACTGCCTATCACAATAAATGGATTTTTCAGTAAAATGCTTGTTTTAGTTGAAAAATATCTCTTCTATCTATGGAATTCATTTTCAAGAGTAATTTCAAGTCGGATACTTCAAAGTTCTTTTGCTATGGTGAGGGATTTTGCCACATAATTCCTTGTTGTATGGGAAGAAAGGTGAAGCCGGAGCTGTTTCAAAACACCCTACTATTTCTCTCCCACTGAAATATAAGGGACTTTAAGCTTTGTTTTCAGTAACAAGTCAAAACTTAAGAAGAAGTAGTTGCTGTTGTCATTATTATTGAATGAAAATTTCCAAGATTACTTCATCAAAAGCATTATAGATATTGAAGTTAATACCACAAGAATCGTAAAAAAACACTAAAGTTTGTGGTTAGTTTCAGACAGAGTAATTTAATACCCTCATTGTTTTCTGTGGACTCTGTGAGGCTACTTAACCCTATGATAAATTAAGCTATGGTTTCCTATGATGCCAGCTGCAATAATGATGATGCCATCATCATGTACTCGGAAGTAATCAGGACTGGAGTTTTTGTGGACATTTTTTCCTAAAGAAAAAAGAAATTAGGACCTTTCAAATGCAGTGATTTGAATAATTTTAATATCTTTAAAAAATGCTGTTCAACTGAACAACAGGGTTTATTTTAGCTTATTTTATTAGCTGTGGCTTATGAGCTATTTTTGGTCAGTTCCATAGTGCAGCCTTCTCATACTGTAATAAAAATACCTTATTGAAAACAAATATAGTGAAAGAAAGCCTACACACTGCATTCGTCAGAGGAAAAGAAGAGCTATTTCTGTTTTGCATTCATTTCCCTATGCATTCTTTAAATTTTTGAAGTTAGGATTTTAATGTTGTTTTTACTTTATACAAAATTTTTCCCCTATCTGTGAACAACTGTGACTGAAAAGAGCAAGAGAGATCCTTGCTCAGCACATCTAATTACATTAAATTCAGTGCTATGAAACAGAGTAAAAGGAATTTTAGTATCATATTGGATGTTAACTGTGTATTGTCTTAATAACTATGCAATTTTGGAATGCTGCCCCAAGAACCAGAATGGTGTTATCTGTTACCTGAATTAAAATCAACTTGAATGGAGCGGTAAGATTATTAAATAGGCCTTTTTGCATTTGTTAGCTTTGTGTTTCCAGACATGGACTTTTATAACTGGAATCCTAACATACCTAGGCTAACAATTAATCAGTGTGGAGTCTACTACGCTACCGGGGGGAACTTAGTAAAAGCAACGTTCATGGCTGAGAGAGAGATGAGAAGTCATATATTAGATTTTATTTTAAAGTAATGAAAACTAGGAGAACTCTGTATAAGCAATAACAAAAATAATTTCTGTTTTCTTTAATGTATTTTTGTTTAATGCAATTCTGTTTTTTCCTATACATATCCAACTGTTCATGCATGCTCTCTTTCTTCTGGGTTTTAATCAGAAATATGCTGAAGAACAGAGATGTGCCTTTTCAATGGTGTTTCTTTCCCTTGGAGCAGCAGGAAGGAGTTCAACATTGTACAGAGCTGCTCAGATAACTTTCTTAATACTGAAACTTGACAACTTTGAAGGCTGATGACTTAGCTTGGAGGATTCATTATTGCAATGCGAAGGGGCAGTTACGTCACTAATTCTGTCATAGCTGGCTCTAACCCAGTAGCATGTCAGAGATTTAGCATGCAGCCGTTTCTTCCTTTGGTCATTGCTGTGGTTATTGTCAGGGAGAGGTCATGACCTGTTCGGTTGTCTCATTTTACAGTGTTTAAGTGAAGTTTTTATTATGCTAAATCCCTGACATAGATGCAAGTCATAGGCCTCCTTGATGTGCTTCAGCGTTTGGCGCGCTATTTTAAAAATGGTATAATTTTGGTATACATGCATTGGGTTAAAAGTGTGCCTCAGCTTCTTAATGACTGAGACTTTTTGAAAATACTGCTGTCTGTTTATTGCAAATTTTCCGGATTCGATAATAGTAGTCACACTAATAGACACTTGGCTGTAGCAGTTTGTCTGATGTTAAACATACAAGGAAAGGTGCAGAATGATCAGAGCCAGTCCAGAGGACAGAGACAGATATGATCGGAGAAAATATGATCTCTCAGAAAAGATTGACAGAACTGGGCTAGTTTAGCAGGAAAATACAACTGTCATGAGAGAGGATACCAGTCTTAAAAGGAAAAAAGGTTATCACGAATTGGAAGGTAATAAATTGTTCTCCATGTCCATTGCAGATCAGGGTAGAGGATAGGACAGTAAGTAATGTGATTCTTTTTGAGTGAGGGAGCTTTAGATTGGACATCAGGACAGAAAAGCAACCAAAACCACTTTTCTAACTGTAACAATAGTTAAGCAGTTGGATATGTCACCCTGGGAGGCTGCCGACGTTACTGTACACCAGAGATTTTCAAGAAAAGATTAAGGAAACAGCTGTCAGAAATCATTTTGGTATAGCTTATCCTGTTTTGTTGAGGGAGATGGATTTTGTGACCACCTAAGGTTGTGAGGTACCTTGCTGCCCTGTATGAGAAGACTTCATGAATTTCACTTTTTTTCATAGAAAAAGAACCTTTTCTTAAATGAACATTACTATCAAATTTACTTATTAATGGAATATGTGTATATAGGGATGTGTATATGTGGATATATATATATACACACACAATTTATTCCTATATAATTGCTAAGTCATCACTAAATTAGTGTCCAGGCTGTTAATTATTTCTCACTCTGCTCTCTGTACATCACCAATGGTAGTGCTGAGATAGATACATCACATTCAGTACAAAAATGCTCTTCTTACACTAAAAGCATTTCTGACATTTTGTAATTTTCCTGTAGTAACATAGCTGCAAATCAAGAGCAATAGAGGCAGGGCATATCATTTAGACAGACACACCAATTGTCATATCTGGTTTGTTAAGTATCATAAATAAGTGAATCACTTCTGAAAATCGACTACAGTGAAGCTCATATCAGCGCAGCAAAACTTCCAGTTGAAGGCTTCTTTTATAGAAAATATCTTTTAAAGCATTTTAGTAATTTCACTTTCATCCAGTTGACAGCCTCCTTTAATTTTGATTATAAGTACTTATTTCATTCAGACAGACAAAGCAACTGTTATTTAATCCATGTCTCTCTAGCTTTGCTTGAGTCCATCCTTTCCTCCAGATTTTTATTAGAAGTTACTCTTGCTTTCTTTAAGTACATCTGAACTTAAACATAAGTAAAGAGCCCCAAATTGCAAAGTTTCAATATTTTATTGGTGCATACGTTGGGATACTTGTGAAGTTTTGTAGAATAAGGTCATAATTATCATTGTATGTTCAGTGGGGCCTAGGATTCAGCTTTGCATATTTTTATTTGAAGATTGAGAAACCTTTTTTTGAAAGAGTGGCAGGGCACTTCTTCCATGATTACTTTATGAAATGTTGTGTGCTCAAAAATTGAATAGGAATGTGTGTGTGCACACATGCATACACACACGGAGCAGGTACAATTTTGACTTGTAAAGCATTCTGGCCTTATATACCAACTTGATTCTTTTTACATTTGATTTCATCTTTTCCTTCTTTTCACAGCTTTAATGAAATGAGAAACCAGTGAAAAATGTTTGCAGTCCTGATTGTAGAGCACTGAGCAATACCGGCGCTGAGCACATGCACATATGAATCACAGCTCAAATGGATCTTTGATTGCTCATGTGGCTTTATACAGGTTGTGATTTGTGATATCAGGGAGGACCAGAAATCATTTAAAATACATTACAATGCACTTCAAATCTGCTGTGGAAAAACAAGTCAAGTGTTCTGCTAGCCTGTAGCTATCCCTATTATTATGGAATACTTCGGAAGGTTTCCTTTTTTTTGTACTAGTGGTGTGGTTTAATTGAAAGGTAACACCAAACATCTAACTGGTTCCCTTCTTTCATATGGTACTTCTTAAAAATGGAGAGAATTCAGTCATTGGTTGGAGACACAAACATAGCATAAATAAGCCCTGTCATCGTATGTCTGATGATTTCTGATTTAAATAGATTTTTATTAAATATGAAATGTCCAAATTACCTATCGTTATTGGTTGCATGATAAACCATTTTACAGTACTTATTCTCTGGCATCTTATCTCCCAGCTGCAGGATGTTTGTTGATAATGCTGCCTTCATGTTAGACAAGCAGATAATAATTTTATTGTTCTGTTTGCTATGTTGTGCAGAGCAGTACTTTAAAACGAAAATTCTTTCATGTTTTGTGCTGTGACAAAGTCTATTGCTTTTATTTCTTGGTACATTGGAAAGCTTCAACATTATTACTGTAGATTTTCTTTCCTTTTTTTTTTTCCTTTTAACTTTTTCCTTGCAACTAGTTTGATTTATGAACATTGTGTAAGCCTTATACTCACACACACACTACATCAAGAGTGGGGAATCTTCTGTTACCTGAACTTGGTCTTCAAGCATTCACCAAGATAGCACCAGATACAGAAATAGTGATAGAGATGGTTTCCAGTATGGGAAAGTAGACAGAAGTAAATCAAGAGTTGTTAGTCCTGTCGTCATCATATGTTCCGATGGGTTGATTTTTCGAAGACAAGGTAATCATACTCTTAATGTCTTTTGGGGTGACAAAGTATGTTGAATAATTTTTTAATATATATTTTCAGTGCCAGCATAAAGGTAATTGAGTAAATATTGAGTATAGCAGTTCTGATCTCTGACAAAAATCAAAATTCCCAAAACACATTGTCAGTCAATGGCACAAAAGGTAGTGAGCTGGTACCCAATGTAAGGGCAAGCAATGGTTTTAAAGTACTGAATGTTGCAGAGTTTAATAATGAAATAAAACGTGTTTATAATGATATCTCAGTTCAGAGGATATTTGAAACCATTTTCCAATTCTTATGATCTTAACTGTTTCTATTCATAGTGGGTTACAACTTTGTCAGGATATGTCAGATTCTGTCTGAGTTTTTCCTGGTATCATGTTAGAGAGCCTGGTTCAATTCTGTCAAAGCCAAAGAGTGGTTTCTAATTGGTTTTGGCAAGTATGTTCACTGCTGATGCGTTTTCTTCACCGTAGAAGGAAAACCCAACACTGCTGGAAGACAGATGAATGGAGTATATTTTCATTTTCTATTACAATTCCTCTTCTGCTGTTGGTGCAAAGCACAATTTTGAGGGTTATTGATACCCAAATGGTCATAGTCTTATTCTGCATCTGAGCGTATGACCGCTACTTGACTTTATCTCAGCTGTAGCCTCTGTACCAAATGCCTTCAAAACAAAAAGCAATGTGGCATCTACCTTCAGCTTTGGAAACCCTCCCAGAAAGTAACCTGGTGAGCAAAAGGACAAACTATCTGATTTTCTGAGTGTGGCAGGGTATGGTAATGGTGTTTGTCTACTACCTGTTTGTAGTATGGCAGAGATTTCAGGCCCACCTCATTTCCTAATCTACATATGCTGTGTTGGGCATATACAAGTAGCTGCCCCATCTGTAGTCATGTTTATTTGTCTTAGAGAAAACTGACATTAATTTACAAAAATGAGGAAGGGTTGCCATCTACAATTATTAATTAGCATGCACATCTGCTGAGAAGGTGTTTCCATAAGCCTGTGTGAAGTACTTTATTGTTGTTGTTTTTTTCATTTGAGGGGGATCAATGCTAATTTTCAGTGTTTACCAGCAATCATAGATGACTTGCAGTTAAAAAGCCATCAGCTCTGTCACATTTTTCAGTGAACAGAATCCCTTTCCAGATGGCCCTTCATTTGGATAATGGACAGCCTAAGGGGATAAAAGTGTCACCTGTTGTAGCTAGTCAACAATATTAATAAAAACCGAAGAATAGACCATTCATAAAATGGGCAACAGCCCAAAAATAATTTGTGAATTGTATAGTGAATGCTTTGGTAGCAATCTTGCTTTAAGAATTTACAGACATCCTCAAATCTGGTGATTATTACCTTTGCACTAGCTGTTACCTTGCCGTTTAATCATGAATGAATCGAATTTTTCTTAATGTATTTTCTGACAAAAGAGAAAAGATATGAATGATTATGTGATTATGACTGCAAAAAATCAAGATGACAGGTAGGTAAATAATAGATTTATTGTCTCTTCCAGAAAATAATTTTGGAAAGTGCTTCAGTGTTTTACATTAAAAAAGTACTTTTAAAGAAAATTCAGAGAGTTTCCCAATGTAGCAAAATCTAATCAATTTCTGAAACATTCTGCAGTGACTTAGTATGCTTTTTTTTGCCAAATAAATATTTGATCTGGAAATTTTTGTCCAGCAGTTTTGGCAGTCATGGCTATCTTGTGGTCATGGTTGCAGCTGGGAATACTCAAAACACGTATTTCAGAGTTTTCTGATAATTAGATCTCAGTAAAATAGGTAAAACCTGAGATAGGAAACCAGATTTCCATGTAACCAACCCAGAAGGAGTAATCTTCTACAGACTTTTGAGTTCTTGCCCCACATTATCCACTGGAGAGTGAAATTATCTGCTGTAGGACACTGCATCTCCACACTGCTGACAAAAGGAGCCTGTAGGTACCGACCTCCTAATCTGAGCATGAAAACAGATTAAGAGGTCTGAGTGTCACTGTCACTGACTGTGCACCAGAAGAGCATCAGCTGGCGGCTGGAGAAATACAGTAGTTCATGGTGGGTTATTGTAGCATGGTTTAGAAAACCTTGAGAACCAGTTTGTTTATGTCACATGAATGCGTGTGGGTGGCACAGGTTTAGGCACACAGATCTATGTAGAAGTGAAATTACTGGTATGATGGAATTGCTTCTTACCATGTGAAATATAGTATTCATTCCCCTGTGAGTCTGAACAGTCTTGAAAAATGATGTAAAATATGTTTGTGCACTGTGAAATACTAGTTAAAAATATGGTTTGTGTCAAATTAGGGTCAAATTAATTATGCCTATGCCACCGGCCCTGGCAAGTAGTGGGGATTTCTGAGGTCTCTGTCCACTTTCAGCACATTTTCCACGAAGTACTCATTCTTTTTCTCACACGCTCTCTTTATTTATGCTTCACATGAAATCAAGAGTTAATTTGTTCATAATCCATCTCTTCTTTAGAATTTGAAAGCGTTCATTAACAAACAGGTGATGTACACCCAGGAAAATAATCAAGTGACTGTACTGCAAAGCTCTTACCTTGACGGATTAGACTGAAGCAAATGGAAGGAAGTGGGTGCTTGTTATATTTTTATTTATTTGTATTCTCACAGAAAGTTATGTGATGGTTCTCTATCTTCCCATTCAGAGACCTCAGGTTACTCTACTGCATGAGGGTTGCATGAGGGTTGGTTTTTTCCATCTGTTCAGCAATTCATTCAGATCAGATGTAAAATTGTGGACTAAGGTACTTGACCAGTTTACAGAGTAGGAGGAAAATCCATGCTTTTCTGTGATGATAACACTGATTTCCATTGTATATCCTTCCAGAGCGAAAAAAGTACATGTCAGTTGTACTTCGCTTATAACTCCCAGTCAATAAATAGATCTTGAGTGCATAACAGGTACCATAGAATTGCTGCTCAAAAGCACAGGAATTTTTTTTTTTAACTAAAAATCTTAGTCATGCAGTACAAAGTATTTTTACTAATTACTAGTGGCTTTCAAGGGATCCATACTGGGTACTCAACTCCATCCCTTTAAAGGACGTAAATTTGATACCCTAAGTGGTGAGACCCATGGAGTTATGCTGAGTTGTGCTAGAGTAGCTCGTGTAGAGATCACCCTCCAACCATCTGGTGAAGAAAGTGTTTTCCCTTGGT